>CAUYSK010026467.1:0-20523 GCA_963575035.1 Avahi laniger | reverse complement strand
TCCCAGCTACTTGGGAGGCTGAGACAGTAGGATTGCTTGAGTCCAGGAGTTTGAGGTTGCTGTGAGCTAGGCTGACGCCACGGCACTCGCTCCAGGCAAGAGAGTGAGACTCTGTCTCAAAAAAAAAAAAAAAAAAAAATGACATTTTTAATTTAAAAAATCTAACAAAAAATAGACTACAAGAAATAATTATAATGAATAGCCGGATGAAAAGATTCCTAATGTTTTTAATTAGTAATGAAATTTAAAATTATGCAGTGGGTTACCGTACTTTGCCTTTGAAATTATTAAAATTTACAAAGATTGATCATATGATCATATTTAATACAAATAAATATATAAGAAAAGTGATCACATTCATATTGTGTGATGGAACTATAAATTAACATAATCTTTTGAATAATAATATAATACCTATTAAAATTAAAAAATATGAATACCTTTTAAGCCATTAATCCCATTCTCATTTAGTCTACATTTTCATCAGGTTAAGACACAAGGAACAAATGAATTTCAAATAGTGATGCGTGTTTTGAAGGAAAAGGTGCAGGGTACTATGATGGAAAGTGACTAAGAGTATACACATTGCATAATGTCTTTATTTCACTGCTAGATGGAAAATATGTTTTGTTCCATACTGTATTATTTGCTACATTTTGCACAGTAAAATTCAACTGTGCTGAGCTGCTTGAGCTGACCATGGCAAATTCTTCTGTTTCACTTGTTCTTTCTATTTGCTTCTTAAAGTTGGACTTTCTCCTTGGCTGTCTTCCATTTGGGGATTAGGTCTTACACGTCCCAAAGATCTCAAGTCCCTATTTATTAGTTTTAAGAACATCGGCTTATTCATTTTATTTTCTAGGTTTCTGATTTGTTGATAGCTGTGTCTTTTCCAGAAATTCCTCTGTGATAGCTTCCTATTCAAAAACACTTTTTCGCACCGTGCAGCAAGGAAAGGAGACTCCATACTTAATATGCAAAGGGTGTAGTCAAATTAATGGTAGCCGCCCGACAAAATAAAAATAATTTTAAATTCCTTTAAATATGATATTTTTCTTGCCTAGTAAATAATCCAGTTAAACAGATTAGCAAAATATACCTTTTATGGGTAATTTACTGGGGTTTATAAATGGCATTGTTGAATAAACATTTTTCTTCTGATGGTGTACTTACATTAGTATAAAAAATTCAAAATATTGAGTTATAATGGACATTTAGTATACTAATACTCATTAGTGTTTTGGTTACAAAGGAATTCATTTATTACTTCATTCCACAAATATTTATTGTCTGCTCTCTTGCTGACATAAGCATTATAGTGGATACAAAGTTGAACATGGTGCCAAAAAAAAGTGTGAATTCTAGCATATTGGAGGTAAAACATTACACACATATGTCTTCCCTTGCATGTGGCTAGAAGAGATACAAATAAGTAATGGTTCAGAGAATTATTTATTTTCCTTTAAACTGTTAGCATATTTATCTGTGTTTTACTATAATATCATTATAAGGCATTTTTAGCCCTCCAAAAATAGATATAATAGATTTTTAGGGCATATGTTAACAACTACCTTACCATTCTGTAATTAGAGCATTAGGGTATAATAAACCAAATCCACAAACATCTGTATTGGCTTTCAAATTAATTTGTGGAGAAAAAAAATTAAGACTCACTTTGAAACAGATTGCAGTGGCAATAATAGTATGACTTAGTGTTTCAAACATAATAAATGTTAAAATAGTGAAAGATTTAAGCAAACCCATTTCTTACTAAGTGTAACAATGATCATCTTTGGGACTGAAAATATGCATAATTATGCATAATTAAGACATATGAATTATCTTCCCCACCTCCTAGGTCTCTGAGGCCGAGTCTGAAAAGCCCATGTATTATATCCATGGAAATGCTTCCACCACGATAAATTGTATTTGGCTCACTGATATCAATAGATATTCAGCCACAAAATAGTGCTCATGTAAGACCATCTTAGCCCAATTCTGTTTTCCCTACATAGTGTATTGATTTTGTAGCAGCTGTTAATCATCCCAGTAAGTTCCAATTTGGACACTCTTCAACACAGAAGTCAGCACTGTGAGTAGAAACAAGCAAGGCAGTAAGAATTGCAAAGGCTTCTGGAAAGGTCCTTCAGTTTTTGTAGAACATATCCAGAAACAAATTAGTATCACATGCTGTGTAAGAAGTGAAAGCCAACATGAAAATGAAAACCTTATCCACTTTAGCTCTTCTGAAATTGGAATTGGGTTTATGCTCACTGTGGAAATCTTCTCTAAGTCTGGAAGAAAGCTGACAAAGTCGAGTGGACTTTTACTGCACCATATATATTACCACCCAAATGCCCTATCAAATAGATATTTGCATGGTTGTGATTTAATATCCTTCAGCCTTCGTCAGTCACTAAGAGCCTTTTATTCTGCCAGTGTGGGAAAAATATGACTACTTAATTCTCATAACCATAAATTTCAAGTTAGTGCAATAGTTAGCAACAGTATTTCTCCAATTATCAGCCTTTTCTTACATTACACATTTTCCTATATATTTTCTGAAAACACATAGGAAATATCTTCGCCATGGAAATTTAGTAATGTTCACAGATTGATTACAAAGGCAGAATTTTTTATCTGGTCCTGAGGTCAATATAATTAGCCTCTGAACATAATCAAAATCTGTCTTTAAAAATCTAATTTTCTTTGATTTGTCCATTTTAGCCACCTCTTTGTTACAAATATTATATAATTTTTACATGGTACCACTCTTTTATTACTTAGATTTAAGTTTGTTTTGAGCAAATTCTGTTGGTCTACAGACAATTCTTTCATCATGCTAATGACAATAATTGTTATGTTTCCTAAGTGAGGAATTTGGATTCTACCTTTAAGAAATTATAAAGCTATGGATCATAATAGTAATCAGATGAAGACTATAATGTTCATTACAGAAGACAGTGTTAAGAATTATATTTTTCCCATTTTATGACTAGAAGAAATTTGTGATGACATTAAAGCTATACTGGTATAAAATATTCTTCCTAGAAAATAAACTTCATATCTTTTTGGAAGATGCAGTCTAGTAGGACATTGGCTTCTGAAATTGCTTATTTATCTCAAGAAAGATTTATATTATTTAAGTAAATTTTCAATCACAGAGATAATTAAGCTAAAATACTTGATAATTTTACCTCAAAGCAATTTATTTTACTCATAAAATTTCATTGCAAATATAATTTCACCTATTTTCTTACAATTACATACTGTCTCTGTTTTATTAACTCAATCACATTAAACTCTTTAGTAAATAAACTTTTTTAGAATAATAAATAGTAGTTAACCTAATCTCAAGTGAAAGATTAATAATTTATACTTTAAGTATCAAGTAGAAAATAATAGGATTTTTTTCAAAACAGATCCTTCCGATAATGAATACCATAATTTGATTTTATCCCTAAAACTAAAAGCCCCAACCTAGACTATTGAATTAGAGAATGTAACAAAATTGCTACTTTAATTTTATTAATAAATTTTTAAAAAACCCTTGTTTATTAAGCAACTAGTGGTGAATATTTTCTAATTGCTTTTCTTTTCACCATATAACTATTCTATCATTTAAAATGTTCAGACTTAAATACCATTTTTAGGAGTTACTTTTTCCCCACATTCTTTATCACTCAAGAAAGTTTACAGTGGTTTTGATTATTGACAAGATTTCTGATTTCTGAGAAAGATAAAATGTAATATTTAATTTAAAATACAAAATATTAAATTAAATATTTAAAAATAACTATATAGATTTGGGGAAAGAATAAAATAAAAATAAATAAAAAAGAAATCTTTATTCCCAGGTAATTTCTAGGGGTAAAACAACTAATTTTAGATGTCACCACTTGATCACCAATTTGCGGAACCCATGCAAACTGACTTCTTCTGTCCCTCTACAGTGTGTCATTCTCTGACCACCTCATTGGGTCCATATCGCCTTCAAGAGACTTTTCCAACTTCATGTGTCCTTCATATGCTGATGATCACCAGGATTGTTTTTCTTTCCTCTCTGCATCTGCCTGGGTTATTTCACACCTCTTCCTGATTTCGGCCACCGTCCAGGCAGAGGACAGCATTCAGTAGAACACCCATCTGGATCTTTTCTTGGTGTTTCACAAATCCCCATAACTAACCAAGGAATCCTATCGATTGTCTCTTTCACTCTTCTCTAAATCACTTCTACGTTCATCTTTCTAGCCCCCTGTGTGTCTCTGACTCTCACCACCTCTCATCGTCACTATTACATGCCTCCTCTTTGCTGTCTGTGCTTCCAGCCCTGATTCCTCAGACCTGTGCTCCTCAAGTCAGTAATGGCTCCAGTGGCCTGCTATTGCGTACAGATGAATTCCGAGCGTCATATCTGGTCTGGCCCTGCCTCATCTCCAACCCACTTCCAGAAACTGCCTGTAGTCTCTGAAATGCTTTTTCTTAACTTTGTTCCTCTGTTCATGTCATCAATTCTGGATGAAACTGACTGTCCTTATCTTTCTCCTCCAGTTTTCCCCAAATACACCCTTTCTTTCCTCATTCACAAGTTGCAAGGCTAGCTCCTGTCCATTTTTGAATAATCAACTCAGGCCTCTCTTTCCTCATAAAACTTTTGCTCACTCACCAAAATGGGTTTACTGTACCTTTTGGGTATCCCATATTATTTGTTACATACCTTTGTTTAACATTAATCACATTTTACACTTTGCTTTTTAGTCATGTGCTTGCTGTATGCCTTTCCCTAGAATATGAGTTCCTTGAAGTCAAAGAATGTAAATTATTTGAGTATATCTACTATTTGTACATACATTGACATATAGCAATTCTCAAACAGATATTAAATCATTATTTACCTATGAATAAATAAATATTCTACTGTATTTGAAGCTACAGATAGATTTCTTTAGCTTTTTATGTTGTTCACATTTAATTAAGAACATGTTCATTGTTAGATAAAAGCAAATAATATAGATTTCCCATCATAATTTAAATAAAATTTTCTAAATAAATATAAAGGTAAGTATGTTTTCAAATATTTCTAACAATTTTGGAAAATGGAAATATTAGCAAGCTGCCTAATGTGCACTAAAGGATTTATAATTTGCCAGACATTTTCATACATATATTTCAAAGCCTGGGATCTTTTAAAAAATACTATAAAATGTAGGAGAGACCTCTGTTTGACATGAATGATTTTAACAGAATTTTTATTTTCTTGCAGTCATTTAATTTCTAGGACATGAACTTTCTTAATGTTCCATAGCTAATTTAATCTTACCTGGTTTTAGCTGTCATGTGTTTTTAATGACTAAACTTGCAAAATGTATCACAGCTAAGGAATTTTTTTACATTCAAAAAAGCCCTCCACTCTTGCTAAGAGCTATAATGCTTGCAAGTGACAATGATAAATGAGAGTGTATTCCTGAAGATGTAATTAATCTGCAACAGGGTCAGAACAGCTCCTTAGGTAAATGAAAGTAAATCAGCTGTGTAGTCTATAATTAACTTACAACCATATTAGCCCAAGTGTAATATTATTCATTATATATGTAAGGTATTATTTTCTCCATATGAAAGTTGTAATTTGCTAAGTAATGATTAACAATTCATCTTAATACTTTAGTCATATTATCATAATGTAATTGTCATACATTTTCATTTTATTCCATTTACCGTTTCCATTTGAAAGGCAAAAGTAAATGGGTATCCTTTACATTGTATGCACAGCAATAAAAAATTTGAAGATAAGTCTGATTTCCTGGAATTAGATTAGTTCCCATTGGCACACGATGTAGCAGATTTATTTTGAATCCTTTGAGGATGTGGAGTTATATGTAGTAAATATAAGCCAGAAGCAGAGGTATAGTATTCAGTCTGTACCTGTTAGTACAGAAACATTAAAAAAAGAAATGGAGAAAGGAATTTTTGACCTTTCAAATCTATTTTCAAAATTTTTATTCCATACTAACCATTCCATATTGAACACCAAATTTGTAGAAAGTTTAGACACTCAATGATTGAGATGAATATTAATTAACCAAGAGAGAGCTAATTTTGTGTGAAGTATGGTGCTTTGAGACTTACTCAAGAATATTTTTGGAAAGTAGAGAAAAATATGAGGCTAAGTATAGAAATAAAACATGTTTTAATCAGGACTTCTTGGGATTCACATGACCAAAATCCCATTCATACTAGTTTAAACTGAAATAAGACTGTATTTACTCATACAACTGGTCTATGAGTGTTTCTGTCTTCAGCCTGGGTTTAGAAGCTAACATCATCAATGCCATGTTACTTGTTGCATCTCTTGGTTCAGTTTGTCTTCAACTCAATTCTTTTCTAGCTGGATACCAATGACATTGTCTAAATTCAATTTCTTCCTCCTTTTTGGGGTCTGCTTGACTCACCTGATCTAGTGGAAAAATTTTCTGTCTGAAGTTCTAGATCCATAGTGGAAAGATAGAATCTTATAATACCTCCCAGTTCACACAGAAAACCCTAGGGAGATATTTGATTTAAAAAATTTTGGACATGCACTCAAGAAAGGCAACATAATTTGTGGGACCAGTATGAAGTGAAAATAAAGAGTCCCTTGCTCAAAATTGCTAAGAATTTTAAGAATGCAGTTGTGCAGAATTAAACTGATTATGAGGAGGGTTTCCTGAAGGCAGGGCACTGTGTGACTGCACAGGTTCCGTGCTTGTGAAGCCAGCCCTGCATTGACTCATTCCTGACTGCTCCAGAGACGGCCTGAGTTATAGTCACGCCCGAGGATGGCAGTGATAGTAATGGGGATATTTCTACCTAAGCCACAGGAAATATGCTCGCTATCGTAGAGACAGGTTCTGTTATGAGAAGTAGGAAGAGGGATGCTTTACAGGCAAAGCTGAAAAGTTGCTCACTAGAAGTCCTTTAAAAATTTGGGCAGTCTTTTAAGAAAAAAAGTGAAAAATTAATCCAAATAAAATTTAATTCAGATTGATTGGATTCCATATATATGCAAGGAACTTTCTTTGGTGACATGAATGTTACTTAAGTATCACAATAAATGATACTTCCTCCAAAGAAGCTTGCAATCTAGCTGAGAAGATATGACAAACTATGAAAAATATCCAAGTAAGAGAACTAGTCTATTCTTTAATAACATGGAGTTGTTATTTCTGACATGTAAACATTTTTACAGAAGAAAGACTAGACAAAAAGCAGAGTAACAAATTAAAAAAAAAAAGAATATGTGTTTGCTGAGATTATGTAGAACCTTCAAAATCTTTGGGCTGAAAAACAATGGCAAATGTTTGTTCCTTGCTAAGTATTCATCACAGACCAGAAGGGATTCTATTCTGGTTGTAATAATTCAATGACTCAAGCTGATCGAGCTTTCCTCATATGGACTATCTCCCTTTATATGGCAGGGGGATGAGGAAATGATTAATTCAATACTAGCTTTTAAAAGTTTTTGCTTAAAATCGACACTAATCACTTGTACTTGCATTCAATTGCTAAAAGAAGTCCACAGCCACATACAACTTCAAGAGAACAGGAAAGTTTATTTTTATTCAAGTACCTATTAGAAGAAAAAATGGAATATTGGAGATTGGAAAACATGTCTAATGATTATCAGAGTCAGTTCCTTTGGTCAGAAAATATTTAATCGCTGCCCCACACCCAGTACACTCATGCCCAAATCAAAGGAGTTAACCCTAAGGTCCCAGTAAATTCTGTACAGACTGATCAAAGTCCAAATGTTCAGCTTAATCATACTTGTCTCTTTGGGAGGTTATAAAAGTGTTCTACATCAATTCTTCTCACAGCCTCTGCTAAGCTAGAGACTTAGGACCAAAACCAAAAAATTTTCTGTCCTCTTTCTCATCCATTGTATGATGGATCAGGAACAAGGTAACCAAAATAAATGTTCCCAGGAAGAGAAAGAATGGGAGTCTCCCAGAAGACCATGGTTTGTAGAAATTCTTAAATTTTGCTGAATAGATATTGTAAAGATTTCAACTCTGAGATGTGTGGTGGAAGCTGATTAAGCCTTTAATCTTGTCTCTTGAAACTTCATTGTCCATTGTTCCTCATAGTTCCTTTGCTGTAGTCAGCTTCATTTTCCTCTTTGGCCACATCTGATGTAGGCATCTGGTAGTGCATGTCCTTTTTGAGAAAATTTGTTTCCTTAGTGTACTTTCTACTCACAGACTGTGAGGCTCCATGGCTTATCTCAAGTCTTACAGATTCAGAATCTCTTTTGGTCCATGATTTTGGCAGTGTATTTCAAAAGCTTAGTTGACTCCTTATCTGTTCAATTTTAGTCAACAACATGGACCCATACCCTTACCAATGGTTCATTTTATTGAAGGATACTTTCATCATATAGATCTAAAGGGGAGAACCTCATCTTTAATCTTTTTTTTTTCCCTGAATCATCTTTTGCAATTGAACACATTTACTGTGTGTCAAGTCATTGGCCTAACTCTTCTCTCTTGTGCCTTAATCTTTCAGAGGTTCTAACAATGGAAATGAATTATATCTTTGTCCTGAGGCAATTTAGTAAATTAAAAGTTTCCAGTTATAGCTATGAATCCATACCTTATTTTCTTTGCAAAAGCTGAGTTTTAGTCTACTTTTATATCTCTAAAGCCATCTCAAATTTATCTTTTACTGTGTAGAGCTAAGGATAAGTATCCTCTTCCAGCCTTAAAGAATTCTTTCTATTACATATATATGTTATTTTGTCCTGGCTTGTAAACTCTCCAGGTCTTTTTTGTGCTCACTTCTTTCTTGGAATACCTTGCCAAATACTACCACAGGCAACCTATGTGCACTAAGTTCATTTTTTCAACCTCTTGTATAGAGCTCAAGATACTTAAGTGCATGATTCACTTCTGTTCCACCAACATAAAACATGGATCATCACCTTCCTTCCAACTGCCTCTGATCATGGTTTCCTAACTCTGCATCACCCTAGACTCAACTGCTAAGCCATTTTTACATGTATTCATTGTTTTTTTTAATCATGGCAGCCTCCCCCTGTACTGTACCAATTTCTGTTATAATGTGGTAACAAAAAATACTCCAAAATCTGTGTGGATTAAAAACAACAGTTTATTTTTTATTCAAGCTATGTGTCTAGCATATGTTGCCAGAATTCTCTGATCACATCATCCTCATTCATGGACCCACAATTGGACGTTGTCTCCACAACTCCACAACTTTGTTGTAAATCACATACTCTCTCTTAAAGACATCTGACTGAGAGTGACATGTATTATTTTGGTTAACTTTGTTATTTCCCTAAAGCAAGGAACATGCTATTCCTGATTTCCGAGCCTGTCCAGGGAGAAGAGAACTGAAATATAGGCAAACAGCCCTAATGACTATGCTAGCATGGATGCATAGAAAGAAATAGAAAAAGAAAAAAATTGTGAAAAAATTGACAAAGAAATAAAACATTTAGCAATGAAGGAGGTTGAAGAGGATGCTAATAAAAAGGAGAAAGTAGTAGCAGGTATAAAGAATATGGGAGTGTTTAAAAAACAGTTTTTTAAGAAAACATTTTGGCACCAACACGAAGAAGCATCTGACAGTAAAAATACAAGTGGGAGTGAATGAGAGGGAAAATTGACATTTGGGAGAAAGCCTAGAAAGCAGAGAAAGAGAAATAACTCACTTATCAGGGAAAAACAGTGTGAGGGGCCTGGGAAGCAGAGACGGATTTCTATAAAAGAGAAAACAACTCTGCTAAGGAATTTAACACCACGTCCTAGAAGAATTTTCTTGTAAAAAACATAGCATGTCACATTTTTATCAATACTATTATCCAAACCCCAATATTTTTGACTATCCATATAATTATAATTGTGACTGATTTAATTTATGTATTTTTTTCCTTTGGAAAATAATAACTTGATTGTTTTCCTTTAGACACTGAATTTTGACTTGCATATCAGCAATGTTAGAGACCTGTGAGAATAAAAGATGTTATTGACAGTTTTATACACAAAAGAGTATGTGTTAATGATTTTTATTATTTGAGTGAAGGAATATTTCATTTTCTATTATCTGAATGAAGCTGTATTCTAGATTTATTCACTTTGTTCTATAACTAATGTATCTCTTGATGAAAATATCTTTAAGGCTGATGAATACTACTACTGTTCTACTAAGCATTTGAGAACACAAAAATCAAAGAAAAGTATATTGTGTAATTCTTATTAGAGAATTTAGTCAGTTGATATTTTCAGTAATAACACCTAGTTCAATCTCAAGGGCCTTAAACAGTGAGATTTTTTTTTCCTTCCTTTATCTTATAACTGGATTGATCTCAAAAGCTTTCTTTTGACATTCTGCTGAAATTTCCTAAATATATGTGAAATTAAATAACAAATGATTGTCTTATAACTGTAAGTCAAGGAAGATTTTTAGTTATGATGATTTGAATTCTCAGAATTAACGACTGAATTTTAGAAAAATAAAAATTATAAATTAATAGCAATGTCATGTATTTAATAGTACATGAAAATGAAATTTTAGTTCATCTACTCATATGTTATCATTACGAAATTATGTTTATATCATTCAGTTCCTTTTGAAATCCTTGGGGTATATGCAGGTGTCTGCAAAGTAGCTTTCTTTCTAGAAATTTTAAGGAATCAATACCTTCTGTGCTAGCAGAGTCTTGGTTTTTAAATTTGTGGCCATAACAATGAGTTATTATTTATTAAGCTGCTGTGTTTGAGAGTCACATTGTACTAGATTCTTTGCAAATAGTATTTCATTTAATCTGCACACCGCTGTGAGCAAGTCACTACAATTCTAGTTTTATTTTGCCGAAAAGAAAACTGAAGTTCAGGGAGGTTAATTATTTCACGTGCATACAGCTGGTATTTGGGAGGAAACTATTAAAGTACAAATACTGTTTTATTTTTTTTCATTCATTCAGGAAGGCCTTCTAACACTATTATAATTAGGTCTTTATAAACATATTTTACATGCTGTAGTGTTAGTAAAATGGACATTTGTTCATCATTATGTATTTAGAAATTATTTCAATTTCTAACAGGTTTGAGATGGAATAAAAAATGACATGGGCAAGTAATATGTTACAGCCTAGAGTGTGAAACTAGCTCATACACAAAGACATATCTTTATCTCAGAATGGCTCAAATGAATCTATCCACTTTTTTTTAAAGCCATCTCAGCAAAATCAGTGGAACACAACTCTCTATGATCTCTGTAAACACAGACTGAGGAGCAGTTTGGCTTTAGAGATAGGGCATTTTCTTTGAGTAACAATAGATAAAATCCCCCAAAGTCCTCTTCCTGCAGTTGGTAACTGAGCTGGCAATCTGCTGAAAGAGGGAAGGCATGGTTACAATCGGTCTCAGGCAAATAGTCCCACTTGACACCCTTCCCAACAGAGAATGCTTGCTAGGACCACTGGCAGGCAGAATTGTTATATTCATACTTGAATGTCTGAATGTTTTGCCACTGCAAGGGCAGGCAGCTACAGGATAGTTCAGCTGACCACGCAAAATAGTGAAATGCAAAACTAGTAAAATCATATAGAAAATCTCTTTCTCTAGGATCATTTAAAGAAGTGTAGATATTAAATAGGAAAATACAATACGCAAGTGTTTTCTGGACGAGAAGCATGTTGTGAGTACAGACAGTGCAAGTTATGTTTAGGGGAGGGTGACCACTGAGCTTGACAGAGACTCTTCCAGGGATGAAGTAGATGATCCTACAAGAGTTAGAAAAGAACAGTGTGAAGCACTTTGAAAACAATTATAAGGAATGTGGAGATTAAGAATGGTTCATGAGGAACAATTGGAAGATTTTGTAAAAATAATTGATCATTTGAAAGAAGTGGTGTTTTAGGAAAAATAATCTGACGGCAGCCAGAAAATTTTATTTAAATTTGATAGAAATGCAAGGAGGAAGGCCAATAACAAGTTTGGAAGATAGCAGAGTTCTAATGATATGACAATGTAAAAAAATAGAGTAAGATTATATGTATGGGAATATTAGATATCTAAATGTGCTAAGGATGCAAGAGACAACTGACAGAATTTGGTAATGAATTTGGCATTGAGATTGAAATCTCTATTAAATTGTCATTACTTCACAGCCTTCTCTGCCTTACTAATGTCAACTTGGAAGCGCAGGTCTGGAACACAGAAGAAAGGGTGTCGGTGATATAAATTTGAGAATAGATTGATGTGAATGTGATTGCTAGGAAAAGTCTATAGAATGTAAAAGAAAGTAGTCTAGGATTGAGTCAGGGAATTCATCATGTATGTGCTTTGGGAAATTTTTAGATTAGGTTGCTTCTATGTAGCTCTCTACAAATTTCAATCTTTTCTTTCTAAATAAGACCTCTACAACACAAAAATTTTACTTTTAGAAGTGCTGTTCTATACGTGTATTTGTGGTGGCATCTCCATGATATTTCATCTGTTTCTTACTTGTTTATCCTCAGTGGGCTCAGTTCATTCCTGTACCATTTGTTGTGTTACACAAGTAGCAGGATATATTGACTACAGTGCCACTATTTTATTTGGGCTCTAAGGCACTGCCAAATCTTTTCATCCAGTTTAGAAGCACTTCAGCATGCCACACAAGTGAATTGGTGTTGATAACTGATCTATATTTGTGAATGATTTTCATCTCGATTTTTATTTACATAGAAGCATAATTATCGCCACAATACTACAACTGCCACTCACTTGAATTGTTCATCATCTCAAACATTTATCATTTCTTTGTATTGGGAAAATTCAATATCTTCCTTGTAGCTATTTTAAACTATGTTAACTATAGTTACCCTGCAGTGGTATAGAACACTAGAACTTATGCCTCCTATCTGGCTGTAATTTTGTACCCTTTACAGCAGTCCCCAAACTTTTTGACACCAAGGATCGTTTTCATGCTAGACAATTTGTCCATGGATTGGGGAGACAAGGGATGGTTTCAGGATGATTCAAGAGCATTACATTTATTGTGCACTTTATTTCTATTATTATTACATTGTAATATTTAACAAAATAATTATACAACTCGCCATAGGTTGGGGACCCCTGCAAAGTTTAACAGACAACATTCTTAATTCAGTGCTTCTCAAAGTGCAAATAATGAACTACTAGTGGATCTTTGAGGTTTTGTCAAATATCAGCAAGCTGTCTGGTGGCTTCAAAGCAACCACAATGTAATTTTGCTCATATACATTGCATACATTTGAAAAGATTGATTACCATTTTTACAAATATTCTACCATCCTATTGATAATCGTTGCATTTGAAGGGTTCTATCCATGCTAAAAAGACAGTGTTAATCAGTTTGTTTCAAAAAATGTTCATATAACGGGCTAAATTTTCTCTCAGCTAATATTTTTGTATCATTTGCATAGTTATTGCTTGTGTGTTTTAAATATGTAGCTGGTATTATTACTATTATGTTGTGTTTGATCCACAATTCATAAAAAATGAAGCAAAAGCTCAAAATAAACCTCTGGAATATAAAAGTAATGATAAAATTACTCATAAAGTTGTAACTCAAATAGTCAACCAAACTATATTACAAATGTGGAAGGTAAATCTGTATATTGTCAGATAAGCAAATTAGCAAGTGTAATGACTTTGTAAAAGCAGCCAAAACAGAAAATATGATAGGAATTATGAAGATAAAACTCTTTTAAAATGAGATTTTATTGGATCGATGATTTTTTAAACTTACCCCAGAGCTTTTTAGGTTAGACATCTCTGCCAATTTGGGGCATGAACTTTTGTTTAATTTTCAAACAAAGCACAATAACCTCTCTGGTAAACCAATTGAGTTATTTCAGAACAATCATAATACGATGTTTATAAAATAAATTATTATTATTTTTGCCAAAGGCAAGGAAGAGACCAGAAGCACTTCTATGGCATCATTAAAACTACATCTTCATAGTGAATATGTCACATTTGCTGAGTGTTATAACAGCATCTGCAAAGTTAATAACAAATATTATACCAAAAAAGTGATATATGGGAATACGTCTTTATCAAATGATGCTATTGACTCTGGCATCCTATCATTGGCTATGACTTGGAAGACCAAGTACAGGGTCTGTATATGCTAATGAATATTTCACTTAAGTGAAACCAGTGTTGTGATGAGTCCACAAATGGTGGTACATAAAGGAGAGAAAAATATTCAGTGATGTTTTTCTGAATCTTACATGAAACATTCATGCTATAGGAGATTAGTCAAAACTATTTTGCAAATGATTATGGAGAATTAAAAAGGTATGTTGTAATTTGTAATGAAAAGGCCTGAGTATTACACACTGAGGTGGTTATACCTGAAAGTCAATCCACATATTGCGTACATTTAGTTAGTGGTAAAACATATACCTCCGGATCTTGATTAAGTATTGAAGCAAATCAATAGTACGAAGGTGAACAAAGGACACATACTAAGTGTAAAATTTTCAGTGTGCTGTTCGAGGAATTGGGTAGCATCTCTAGGACTATGCTTTTCATTACTGAATTACCGTGGCTGTCAAGAAGACTCTATATTACATGAATTTTTGAAATTACAAATGAGATTTTTAAAAAATCTTGCAGACAATAGTTATAAGTTACTTGCTCAAGTTTTGTATCTCAGTATTATTTTTAAAACAGGTTTAACAAATATATTTCTATACTCTATAATTGAACTATTATAAGGATACAGTTGATTATTTTTAGTAAATCGATAAAGTTGTGCAAACATCTCCACAGAAGAGTTTTATTTTTTTCCTTATTTGTTACACTTGACTAATCTTTACAATACTTCATATCTTATTGCTTGCCTTATCACAAGAAAAACTTAACAGTATGGGATTTGGTTCATTTCTCCCACAGCTTTGTTGAAGTGTAATTGTTATACCAAAACTGCACATAATTAGAACAATTTGGTGAGTTTGGGTATATGTATACACTCGCATTACCATCACCAATATCAAGGTAATAAACATATCTTTCACCTCCAATAGTTCCTTTGTATCTCTATCTTTTGCTTTTTGTTGTTGCTTTGAAGATAAGAATACTTAACAGGAGATCTACTCTCTTATCAAATTTTTAAGTGTGCATAGCTTATTATTAATAACTATAGGCACTATGTTGTAAGCAGATCTCTGGAACTTACTCACCTTGTGTAAGTGTAATTTTATATTCATTGAAAAACAACTCCTCATATCCCATTTCTACCATCTGTTGTACCATCTCTTGGTAATTACCGTTAGTATACTGTCTACTTATGCATATGTGACTGTTTTAGACGCATCATGTAAGCGAAATCATGCTGTATTTTTCCTTCTATGTCTGACTTATTTCACTTAGCATAATGTCCAGGTCCATCCATGTTGTCACAAATGGTAGGATTTCCTTCTTTTTTAAGCCTGAATAATATTCCAGTGTGTATCTCTCTCTCTCTCTCTCTCTCTCTCTCTCTCACACACACACACACACACACACATATATATCACATTTTCTTTATTTATCTGTTGATAGACATTTGGGTTGTTTCCAAATTTGGGCTATTATTAGTAATGCTGAAGTGAACATGGATATGAAGATATGTTTTTGAGATCTTGATTTGTGTTCTTCAGGATATATACCCAGAAATGGGATCTTCAGTTTGTATGGTAGTTCTATTCTTATTTTTTTGAGGAGTAGCAGCTGTACCATTTTAAATTCCGCCAACAGTACACAAGGGTTCCAAATTCTCGACAGCCCCACCGACACTTACATTTTTCGATAGTAGTCATCCTGACAGGTGTGAAGTGATACCTCATTGCGGTTTTGATTTGCATTTCCGTGATGATTAGCAATGTTGAGCATCTTTTCATAAACCTACAGCCATTATTATGTCTTCTTTGGAGAAATGTCTATTCAAGTCCTTAGTCCATTTTGTGAATGGGTTATTTGGTTTTTGCTATTGCATTGTAGGAGTTGTAGGAGTTCCTTATATATTTGGGAAATGACTCCCTTATCAAATATATGTTTTGCAAATATTTTTTCCCATTCCAAAGATTGCCTTTTCATTTTTTTTTTTATCGTTTCCTTTGCTGTGCGGAAACATTTTAGTTTGATATAATTCATTTGTTTATTTTTGTTTTTGTTGCCTGTGCTTTTGGTGCCATACCCAAATATAACATTGACACGACCAAATTTAATAAGGCTTTTGCTTATGTTTTCTTCTGACTGTTTTACAGTTTCACATCTCACATTTGAGTCTTTAATACATTTTGAGTTAATTTTTGTGTATGGTATAAGAAAAGATCCCAAATTCATTTTAGTTTTTTTTTTTTTTTTGTATTTCTATAAAAAATGTCTTTAGGATTCTGATGGGGATTGCACTAAAAATGTAGATTACTTTTAGCTAGTGTGAAAATTTTAAAAATATTAAGTCTTCCAATCCATGATCACAGGATGGCTCTCCATTTGTGTGTGTCTTTTCCATGTCTTTCATCAGGTTTTTAAACTTTTCAACTTACAAGTCTTTGACCTCCTTGGTTAGTTTTACTCCTACGTATTTTATTCTTTTTGGTGATATTATAAATGTGACTGTTTTCTTAATTTCATTTTTGAACAGTTTGTTGCTGGAGTATGGAAATGCAACTGCTTTTCTGTGTTTATTATGCATTCTGCAATTTTATTCAATTTGTTTTTTAATTCTCTTAGTTTTGTGTTAGTATTTTTTAGGTTTTTCTACGTAGAATATAATGTCATCTGCAAACAGAGATAATTTTACTTTTACCTATCCAGTTTAGATGCCTTTTCTTCCTTGATTAATTGCTCTGTCTGGAACTTCCATTACTATGCTGAATAGAAGTGGTGAGGGTGAGCATCCTTGCCTTGTTTTAGATCTTAAGCTTTCAGTTTTTCACTGTGGAGTATGATTTTAGTTGTGAGCTTTTCCTATATGACCATTATTGTGATGAAGCAATATCCTTCTGTACCTAATTTTTTGATGGCTTTTATCATGAAAAAGTGTTGAATTTCATCAAATGCTTTTTTGGTATCTTTTGATATAATTATTCTATCATTGCCCTTTATTTTCCTAATGTTGTGTATCATGTATGATTTGTATATGTTGAACCATCTTTTCATCTCAGGGATAAGTCTCAATCATGGTGCATGATTGTTTTAATATGCTGTTTATTTTGGTTTCTGAATATTTTATTGAGGATTTTTGCATCCATATTCATCAGGGATGTAGTTTTCTTGTGGTATCTTTGTCTGGTTTAGTATCAAAATGATGCTAAACTCATAAAATGAGTTTGGAAATATTCTCCACCTCCTATTTTTTGGAAGAAGTTTTAAAAGATTGGTTTAAAAGTTTTAAAAGAAGTATTAAATCTTTTTTAAATGTTTGGTAGAATTCACCTGTGTAGCCATCTGGTCCTGAGTTTTTCTTTATTGGTACATTTTTGATTACTGATTCAATCTCATTATTCATTATTGGTCTTTATAGAGTTTCAGTTTCTTCTTTATTCTGTCTTAACAGGTGGTATATTTCTAGGTATTTAGGCATTCCTTCTTAATTGCCAAATTTATTAGCGTATAATTGTTCATAAGAGTTAGTTCTTTGTTCTTTTTATTTCTGTGGCATCAGTTGTATTGTCTCCTCTTTCATTTTTTTATTTTATTTATTTGAGTTTTTTCTTTTTTTCTTAATTTGTCTTTATATAAGGATTTATCAATTATGTTTATATTTTAAAACAACCCAACTCTTAGTTTTGTTGATTTTGTGTTTTCTTTTTTTTATTTCATTTTTTTTTCTATTCTAATCTTTAGTATTTCCTTTCTTCTGCTAACTTTGGGTTTAATTCTTTTTTTTTACAGTTACTTGAGGTATAAGATTAGGTTGTTTATTAGAGATATTTCTTCTTTTTAAAGTGGTGTTGATTGCTATATATTTTCCTCTTAGTACTGCCTTTTCTGTATCCCATAAGCTTTTTAGTATGAGGTTTTCATTTTTGTTTGTCTCAAGATATTTTCTAATTTTCTTTTTGATTGCTTTTTTGACTCAATATTTGTTCAAGAGTTTGTTATTTAATTCCCATAAATTTGTGAATTTTTCAGTTTTCCTTCTGCTGTTGATTTCTAGATGTATTCCATTGTGATCAGGAAACATACTTGAAGTAATCAATCTTCTTAAATTTTAAGATTTGTTTTGGGACTAGTACTTGACTTATCTTAGAGAATGTTTTGTGTGTGCACTAAAAGAATATGCATTCTACTCGTGTTGGATGGAATCTTGTGTATATGTTTGTTAGATCTGTTTGGTCTATAATGTTCAAGTCTGCTGCTTTCTTATTGATTTTCTGACTGGATAATCTATCCATTATTCAAAGTGGGGTATTGAAGTCTTCTACAATATTTGTATCGTTGCCTATTATTCTCTTTAGATTTTTCAATGTTTGTTTTATATAATTAAGTGTTCTGATGTTTGGTGCATATATATTTATAATTATTATATGTTCCTGGTGGATTGATCTTTTTATAGCTGTGTAGTGACCTTCTTTGTCTCTTGTGACTTTTTTTATTTAAAGTCTATTTTGTCTGATGTAAGTATAGCTAGCCTATATCTGTTTTGGTTTTTATTTGCATAAATTATTTTTTTCTTTCATTCACTTTTATCCTATGTGCATCTTCAAATCTAAGGTGAGTCTCCAGTAGAGAAGATCTAGTTGAGTCTATTTTATTTAATCATCCATCTACTCTATGTCCTTTGATTAAGCAGTTTAACCTATTTAAATTTACAGTAATTATTGTTAGGTCAGGAATTGCTATTGCCACTTTGTTCATTGTTTTCTATTTGGTAGTTATCTTGTACCTCTCTTCTTCTCTTCCTGCCTTTTTTGCAGTCATATACTTTGATTCTTCTCTTTTTATCTTTTGTGTATATACTATATATTTATCTTATAGTTATTATAGGTCTCCATCGAAACTCTTATTAATTATAAGTCTATTTTTAGCTGATAACAACTTTTCTTTAATTACATATAAAATCTCTATGCTTTTATTCTTATACACTTCATGTTATTGGTATCAGAGTTTACATCTTTTTTTTGATGAACACGAAATTATCTATTTATTTTTATTACAAAACTTTTACAGGTGTACAAACGTTTGGGTTACATTTATTGCCTTTGCACCACCCAAGTCAGAGCTATGAGTGTGCCCCTCCCAGACCGTGTGTACTGCACCCATTAGGTATCAATTTACCCATCTCCTCCTCTCCACTCCCACCTACCTAATCCCCAATGAATGTTACTTCCATATGTGCACGTAAGTGTTGATCAATTAGTACCAATTTGATGGTGAGTCCATGGGGTGCTTGTTTTCCATTCTTGTGATACTTCACTTAGAAGAATGGGCTCCAGCCCCATCCAGGATAATACAAGAGGTATTGGTTCACCTTTTTATGGCTGAGTAGTACTCCATGGTGTACATATACCACATTTTATTAATCCACTCATGTATTGATGGAAACTTGGGTTGTTTCCATATCTTTGCAATTGTGAATTGTGCTGCTATAAACATTCTAGTTCAGATGTCTTTATTATAGAATGTCTTTTTTTCCCTTCAGGTAGATGGCCAGTAGTGGGATTGTTGGATCAAATGGTAGTTCTACTTTTAGTTCTTTGAGGTATCTCCATATTACTTTCCATAGAGTTTATACTAGTCTGCAGTTCTACCAGCACTGTATGAGAGTTCCTATCTCTCCACACCCACACCAACATTTGTTGTTTTGGGGACTTTTTTTAATTTATTTTTTTATTATTTATTTGGGGCTTTGGTAAAAACCATTCTCACTGGAGTTAAGTGATATCTCCTTGTGTGTGAGTTCTTTTTGTTTTTTGTTTTTTTTTTAAATTTCAGGGTATTATGAGGGTACAAACATTTTGGTTACACTTTATGTCTTTGCCTCACCCAAGCGAGGATTAAGGGCATGCCCTTCCCCCTTACAATGCTCCCCATGTCCTTGAGTTTTTGGTTTCCCCCCCATCCCTCTAATCCCTGGAGAGTATTACTGCTATGTGAGCACCCTAGTGTTGATCAGTTAGTACTAATTTGATGGCGAGTACGAGTGGAGCCCATTCTTCCGATCTTGTGGTGCCTCACTTTGGATAATGGGCTTAAGTTTAATCCAGAAAAGTATAAGAGGTTCTAGATCACTGTCATTTCTTATGATTGAGTAATATTCCATTGTATACATATACCAAATTTTAATAATGCACTCATGGATTGACGGGCACTTGGGTTGTTTCCACATCCTTTCAATAGTGAATTGTGTAGCCATAAACACTCGGGTGCAGATGTCTTTATCAGAGAATGTTTTGTGCTCTTTTGGGTAGATGCCTAACAGTGCTATTGTTGGATCAAATGGTATTTCTATTTTTAGCTCTCTGAGGTATCTCCAAATTCTTTTCCACAGAGGTTGCACTAA
>CAUYSK010026466.1:0-19170 GCA_963575035.1 Avahi laniger | reverse complement strand
ATAGCAGCACAATTCACAATTGCAAAGATGTGGAAACAACCCAAGTGTCCATCAATACATGAGTGGATTAATAAAATGTGGTATATGTATACCATGAAGTACTATTCAGCTTTAAGAAACAATGGTGATATAGCACCTCTTATATACTCCTGGACAGAGCTGGAACACATTCTACTAAGTGAAATATCCCAAGAATGGAAAAACAAGCACCACATGTACTCACCATCAAATTGGTATTAACTGATCAACACATAAGTGCACATATGAGAATAACATCTATTGGATGTTGGGCAGGGGGGAGGGGGGAGGAGGGAGAGGGGACGGGTACATGCATACACAAAGAGTGCAATGCGCACCACCCAAAGGAGGGACATATTTGAAACTCGGACTTGGGGGGGAGGAGGAGGCAAGGGAAACATACGTAACCTAAACATCTGTACCCCCATAATATGCTGAAAAAAAAAAAAGAGTGGTTAGTAGATCAGTATGCAGAAAGGATGCCAGAGCAGAGGGCAATGGATAGCGACGTAGCATCAAAGGGATCCTCTCGGCCATCCATTGATAAACCGGTTCCACTTGGAGAAAGAACAGTGTCGTCCAGATCTACCCAAGGCCTTCTTAGCTTTTAATGAGGGCTCAGTTTGCTCTGGGTAATTATCGCCACTATGGCTACGTGCAAGAGTTGAAAGGATGTATGGAGTCCCTGAGTACCGTCAGAGTCAGGGGAGTGTAACACGTTCAGGAAAAAGCGACTTCCTTCCTTTGAAAATACCACGTATGAGCACAGAGAGCTGCCATCAATTATGAAGACTTTCACAGGATTGATCTAAATAATCGAGCCATCTCTTGATTTTACACTTCACCAAGTGACTGGTATTGTCATATTTCAGAAAATTGAATTCAGCTTTATGAAACATATGTTTAAAAGCTGTACACTTTCAATAATTATGCTATAACATCCCTGTTTTTATGCAAAGCTAACTAGATATTGTCATATTAAAATAGCAAATCCAATTCATTTCTTATGAAACACATGTTTAAAAAAAATAAAAGGAACACTTTAATTATTTCAGGAGTGTTCAGGCCAGCTCACCAGCCGACTGGATATTGCATTTGTTTAAAACTCAATCATGCAAAATGAAGACTCGATTTGAAAAATTTTAATAAAGATAACCAGCCTATCATGATATCATTTGAATGCTAATCGGTGCTCCCATTCAGCGCAAGGAGAGCAGTGTCAACTTCGCTGGAGGCTCTTTATTCCGCAATAAAAACATTTACATTCTAATGATTTTATTAAAGCGCTGGAGCTGTCAGCAGCCCCAGATGACTCCCTGGCAAACTCTATCAGTTATCAACTCATATTGCCTTTATCAAAACCACCCAGTGGTGAGCCCACCGCCACAATGAGATGTCTGCCGCTCGCAGAGCTGGTATTTAATCATTTCTTCCCCAGTATTGTTCTGCTTACAGAGCATAAATAAGAGCTTCAAATAACCCCAGACTGCTCCTGACAATGAAACAAAGTATCCGCCCTATTTATCTTCCCGCATTCTTCAGGAGCCGTTCTCTCCCACACCGCCCCACCTTTTATTTGGTTGTTGTTGCTGGCACTTAATTTTTTTTTTTTTTTTGATTCACTATCCCTATCATCCTTCAACAGCTCTGAATTTCTTCTTCACCCGGAACAGCAGGGCTCAGGAGACAGCAGGCAGAGAGGTGACCCTGTTGGTGGCGGGGAAGTGATAGAACGCCCCGGGGGTTGCGGCGGTGGGAGCCGCCAGCCACGGGACCCACGGGGCCTTTATAGGAGGGGGCTGCTGTCTTTGTCTTTATCACACAGCAGGGACTGTTGGGTGGGAGAGAGGAAGAGGAGTGAAAGAACCGGGGCTGCCTGTGTCCACCGCCTGCAGAAGGCCACATACCGCGCCTGCTTGCCGCGGGGCGCCGGAGCTCGCTTGCTCTCCTGGGGCTGCTCTGTTGCAATCGGAAGCCTCCGATTTGGAAAACGAATCAGTAGCGAAAATATATTTGGAGTCATTTAAAAAGTATCCTCCCCTTTCCTCCTTTTCCCCTTTCCAGAATAAAAGCAAGAAACTGAACAAAAGCAAGAAAACCTTCCCGGGAAAACATGAAATTGGAAATCATCGCGAGAGTTACGGACACATGCCTTCTCCCTGTCATAACGTGGAAACAAATTATTTCAGATTAGCCGAAGCGTGTCCCTATTGTGTGGTACACTAGCTTTTTTCTCTTAACTCCTAGATGTTTTCATGGAAATCTTCCTAAAATTTAGGATGTCCTTCCCTCCTGACAGTCAAGTCTGGAGGGTGGCGGTCGGCGGCTGGCCCTAGCCAGCCCGTCGCGTGGCATCCAGTAGGCACCCACGACGTTTACGTAAATAAAACGGCCTGTTCTCCTTCTAATGAACTGCTCTTCATTTGCTAGCGGCTGGAAAGCCTTTGACACAATCTCCACGACTGTGTGAGCCCACAGGTTTGCAGGGCGTCTCTCCCCAGAACAATCTGCGGGTCAAGGCAGCCGTGCCTTGACACAGCGGAGTGAACCTTTCTGTCCCAAGGCCACCTGGAGCCTTGCTTCTCCTTGCCCTAGCTGGGCGGCCGGCGCTGCTCACCACCTGGTTCTCACCTGTGGCCTGGGCCGGGCCCACGGTGTTGGAACACACCTGTTCTGTTTTCCAGGTGACTGACATCGCCACCAGCTGAGAGCCAGACCCAGCCAGCTGTCCACGACGCTCCTTCCTGTCCCAGTTTGCCAGGGTGGTGGCCTGGGAGCAGAGCCTGGGCCAGGAGGTGCCACGGACTTGTAGCGTCTGACCGCCCTGAACTGAGCAGGAGCAGCCTGGACGCGGCCGTCTGCTTTCAGCCACAGTAGCATGAGCCCAGGAGACAGAAGAACACATTTCCCTCCGTTATTGTCCCGAATGTCCATTATTGGAAAATACAGAGCAGCGTGCAATTACTCAAAAGCAAATTTGATTTTAGTTAAACCAGTAAGTACAACTTTGCAGGGAAGTGAAAGCACCGAAAACTTTTAAGTAGGCCCACCGTCGTGGAGATTATTTTTTCCAGTACATTAGTAATATTACTTGATCTGAAATAGTTAGAAAGGTTTTACAGGCGGTTCTGCCCATGATCTAATCTCTCCATTAAAGGAGGGCTGCTGTATACGAAGGAAAGGAAAGAAGCTGTAGGGGGCTGATCGCCTCCCTGTGGGTCTGTTAAACCATTGACGTGGTTGTGTCTCCTCGTTACCAAAATGCTTAAAATGATACACACTCCTGCCAGGTTGTCAAGGAGGGAAGGGTCGTGTTGGAAGTCCCTGCTCTGTGTGTTGAGATGTTGCAGGGAGACAGCGGGGCAGGCCGCAGAGGGAGGCCGTGTGGTCCCCCGAGCAGCGCCAGCCTGCGGGCACCCACCCTGCTCTACCTGGCGGGGCTCCCTCGGTTCCAAAATCAGGGTGATAAAACCCACACCCACTTGGACATCCAACCAAGGTAACAGCAAGGGATGTAAATGGTCTTTGACAACATGAGTTCTTATTTTAAAAAAAAATGAATCATGTCTGCCACAACACACCCCGCTGAACCCGCGTCCCAACCTCGCTGCTGCTTGAGCGCTGCCTCTCGATGTCCCGGGTCCGGCTCCCTTTCGCTCTACCTTGGGCAGGAGGAGTTCACTTCAGTGTCTGTCAGTAGGCCTGGGAGGTGCCTATGTGACCCCACAGAGAGTCCTGGGTGTGGTCCCCGTTGCTCTCTGCCATCCCCATTTACGGAGTTCATTGCCAAGAACAAGGGGCCTGGTTGTCAAGGGATCGGAATCTGGTGCCAGCTGGGGGGGCCCCACCCAGGACCAGTCACCCCTGCTTTCTGAGGCCAGAGCCTGGGGTCTGTCACACACTGAGGGGGGCACCCTGTGTGGTTTTGGGTTCCACTTCTGGGAGCCCCTTGAAGCCCTGTGCTGTGTGGGCCAAGCCCAGCCTTGAGGTGGTGATCCTGGCACAGGAGGGACGATCCTCTCGGCGGAGCGGCCGTGCTGAAACTTCACAGCCTGTTTCCGAGTTTTCTTTCCGGCACAGTTTTCCTGAGAGACACGGAGATGGAGCAGGGCTGTGCACGCAGAGGGGAGCCCGGCCTGACGGGGGCTGAGGGCGCTCTGAGAGCTCCCAGGGACCAGTGACAGAATCACTGAATGCACACCTGCCGCTAGGCACCTGGCAGCAGCTCCAGGCTGCACCTACGGCCACTCCAGGCAACTGGCCCTGTGTTGGGGAAACGGCTCATTGCTTCATGGCCACCCACCATTCCAGCATCTTCTCTCAAATGTCACATCTTTCTTTGTGGTTCAACTTTGAGACTGGCCTTTTATTACTTTAAAAAAATATTGCTTTGCATATGTCAAGACAAAAGATAAATATCTATGCCTAGTCAATTTGTTATTTATATATTTCTTTCAAGAAGTCAAATATCAGATCACACTGAAAACAGATTTGCAAGCTTGTGCTGAAAGAGTATTTGAATATTATAGCATTGTGCATTTTTTTGTCTTTGTTCAAAGGTTTAGAAAAAACATACAGGCCGAGACTGATTCTTCCTTGACTGCCCAGAGCTGGGGAAGGAGGAGATGGGAGGGTGGATCTGGCTTCAGATGTCTCTGCTATAAGGCGCTACGAAGATTCTGTAAGTAACTCAAATGTGCATCACAACAGCAAATTATTTTTTAAAGTTTATCTTGCCATTAAAAAAGACAAAGTCAAAACGATTCTAGGTACATGTTAGAATGGAGATCTCCACAGTGGCACAAGATCCAACAAGTACAGAACATTAATGCTGGGTCTGCAATCTCCTCCGTATGACTATCGGTATTATCTATGGCTCTATCCTCTGTCTATCTACGTACCTACCCACCTACTTGCCTATCTTCTCTCTGCCTGTATATGCTGCCAGCCATCTCATCTGTGTGTCTATCTCTACCTGACATCAATTCTTCTATCTGTCATGTATCTGATTCACCATACATTTCTCAGTTGACTGGCACGAAACCGTGCGTCGCACCTACTATGCGCTGAACACCAAGCATGCATCCCTCCTGAAAACGGTGACTGACGTGGCCCAGAACTGGCAATGGGAAGGCCGAAGTCAGCAGGCGCATCCTATTGGAGAGTAGAAAGTTCATTCGCTCGACGAGGAGTAAAAATTAAGGGACATTTACCAGTATCTTGGTCTACTATGATACCTGACAAATATAAATGTTCTTCAAAAATCAAAGAGTTATTTTGAGATTCAGCAGCTACTGAATAATCACCCATTTTTCAGTGGCCAGAGCTCGATCACATAGGCAGGAGGGAGGGAGGTCAGGAGACGGGAGGGAGGGGGCTGTGTGTGCCAGTGAGGGAGGGGCCTAAGCTGCAAGAACGGCAGCCTTGGAGCACCCCCGTCTGCAGCCCCCTCTTCTGTAGGAAGGGCCCCACCATGGCAAAGCCCCAGTCCAAACAGTGCTCTGAGCCTCGGCCTCAAATCCTCCTCAAATCTCCCTCATTCCCCCGAATTTGCAGGCCTGATCCATATCTAGGGCGAGGAAGCCGGGGCTGGAGAGGGAAGGCCAGGCAGCTGATAAGGGTCAGAGAGGGTGGACTCAGGCCCCTGACCCCAGGGCTGGGACACTTGCCCGCCCTGCAGAGGAGGGAGGACCCTGCGCGGGGAACCACCGCTCACCCAGCCGCTTCCTGCAGACCCCGTGTGGCCAGCCCACCTCACCCTCCACACCGTCCCGATGCTTGCTTTTGTTTTTACTGATCACGGGCACACCGTGACTGTCCAGCAATGTACCCGCTATCGGACAAGGCAAAAAGCCCTGTGCACTTACTCCTCCAGTGTTTTCAGTGTGATATTCACACAGAAGGAGTCCTATCAATGAAGTTTATAAACATCGTTCTGCATTCTTTCAGAAAACACTTACTGAGCAACTGCAATGTGCCAACAGTGGGTTTAGGTGTGGGACTGTGGCAGGAGACAGAGACGTTCCCTGCCCCCCTGCTCCAACCGCCGCTCTTGGTCTCGTGGGGAGAGATGGTCTGAAACACATGCATAGATCTGCACCATAACTTAATGCAGTATGGTATGTGACACTATAATATATAAAATGGCACATTAATATGTCATTATACATAATATAAGGTACTGTTCTGCCTGGTAGAAATAAATTACATGAGGAAAAGTAGAGTCACATGAGAGAAATATCCACTCTAAGTCCAGGGAAATATAAGGTAACAGGTTTTTGATACTGTCTGTGCAAAAAGTTAGAAATATTTGGGTAAGATCTTTAATAGTTCTAAATCATACACCTCGTATCAACCAGGCTTCTCCACAGAGACAAAACCATCAGGATTTGCATAGATGGATGGATGGATAGATAGGTACGTGGATGACTGGCAGAGATAGATAGATAGAGATGTGGATACATAGGTACAGATGTCTTTTTCTCTTTCTCAAGACAGAGCGAGAGGGAGATACTTATTTTTAAATATTGCCAGTCTGGACAATATAGCAAGATCTTGTCTAAGAAAGAGAAAGAGGGAGAAAGGAAGGGAGGAGGAAGGAAGGAAGGAAAGAGGGAATTAAGGAAAGACGGAAAGAAGGATGGAGGGAGGGAAGAGGGGAGGAAGGAGGGAAGAAGGGGAAGGGCTGACTCAATTTGTAGGGCACAAGCTGTCATCCACGACCTTGAGTCTGGTCTGAATGCACAAGGACAAGAGCATCCTGAAGACCTGGGTTACAAGTGGCTGCAGATACAGGGTGGACTGGTGAGATGGGGAGTCCCTCCTTTCCCTGGGTGAATGACGAGGCTGTGTCACCTTGGGGACATGTGCACCTGTGAATCCTCTTGTCCTCATCCGTGATTTGGAGGAGCGTGTGGAAACCACATCCCTTAAATCTATGGATCTAGTCGGGATGTTTGTAAATCAAACATAACTTGAACTCTAAAGACTACTCTAGAGGGACAGGGTGGAGATGAAATAATAGCAGGAAATGCAAATTTATAAAGTGGCACTAGCTAGACTATTCTTATATTTTTATTTCAGTGCATATTTGCCAGTCACCAACTATGTGCAAAGCCTATGTTTGCCCTTGGGAATGTGGTACTAGACTAGAAAACAAGGTCCCAGCTGCCTTGCAGAGCATGTTAGAAGTGGGAGAGAGACATGAAACCACAGAACTAATATTGTTTCATTACGATGCTCACATATTACCAAGAACAGACCTGACTCGTCCCTGGACAGCTTTGCAGAGATAAAATATGTCAGGACGGTCATGAACATTGAGTTGGAGGTCACAGGGAGGAAACTGGGGGTGGAGACTGTGCTCAGCATGTGAGAGGCAAAGAAGTGTTTGTGCAAACAGACAGACAAGCCCACAAAACCCAACAGCACCCCTGATGGCTGCGTGAGTGCACGTGCCACATCCAGGTTAAGCGATGTCACATGGCATCGTCCCTTTGTTCTCTGTGCCATTTAAAGCAAAGTGAATTTGGATTTTTATTCATTAAGATGCCACCCTTGAAAGTAGATGTGGGCAGACCAGAGCATATTCAGAGCAGAGGGACTTGGAATACTTGTCAAGAGGATGATTGTTTAAACACTGAGAGTGTCTTTATCCTGAAGGGTGGGAGACATCACAAATGCAGGTGTTTTCATGGTCTCACTTCCTGGTGGAGGGGTCCACATCCTGTGGACTGGGCTGCAGGGGCATCTTGTCTAGCACCAGGCCTCAGGGATCTCCCGGAGAGGGGACTCGCGGGAGGGGGCAGCCCCCCATGACCTGCATGGACTGAAGTCTCCCCTGCCGTGACACCATCCTGGGGGAAAGCCCACTGAGGATGAAATTATTTCACCCCAACTACCCCTCGTTCTATGCAAACACCCCAAAAAGACACAAAGCAGGGTGGTGCCATCTGACAGGAGTTTAAGTTTGTGCCGCCCCAGGGAAAAGAAGATTTCAGATAGGTGTTGGAGTGGTTTCAAGCTTCTGGAGAAAGCTGAATTTCCCTCGTGGACTTGAGCCCGGGGATTGCAACATGTCCCCACCGCACACAGACACATGCAAGTTAGTCTCGGCCTTGCGTTTGGGATTGGGTGCCTGCAGGGCAGCTTCCGAGGGGACAGAGGTCCCAGAGTCTGTGATCAGGTGGAGGGAGTGGGTGCTCCCCAGAAAACATCCAAGCAGCTCTCCGAGCAGGAGCCTGCCCACCCGCAGGGAAGGGCACCACTCTGGGCTCAGGTTCAGGCTCATCCTCTCACCAGCCCTTGCTGCCTCCTCCCCATGCCTCCCCCTCCCAGAGGGACCCTACGTGACCTTTGTCCTGGGCAGCATTCTCTACGCCCTGTGCAGCGGCCCCCTCTCTGAATTCAGAGCTGCCGTTGAAGCTTCAGGTAGGGAAACAGACGGAGCGAATGTGGTCCCTTCAAGGCTTCAGGGGGGTTTGATACTTTCTTGCCAGCTTGTTTTTTGATGCTCAAACCAGGTATTCTTCTAATTTAATGTTGATGGCATCATGTCACCTTTGACCTTTCAAATAATCATCACTCAAATCAACAGAAAACGACCCGTTTCCAACAATCAGCCCAGAGAAGGTATTTGTTGCTTTCTCCCTACAAGGGGGAAGGTATTTGTTGCTTTCTCCCTACAAGGCTTCCAGCTTCGCTGGGAGTCTGTCCTCCCTCATCGTGAGCTGAGCGCGCCCACCCGATCCCTGGTCTGTCCGCTTCCTGCCGCGACCCGCCAAGCTCCGCACGGACTTTGTCTGTCAGGCACGGAGGTGCCACTCTGGTCCACCCCTCCCCACCTGCTATTCAAATGAAGACATCGGCAGAGAGGAACACATTTTATAATGTGAAGTAATGTCAAAATGAAGGAAAAAGTCTGTGCACATGAATAATAGAGGGAAGCTTCAAACCGGCATAAATCATTATTTTGCCAGGTAATTTTTTATATCTTTCTTCAGTATCTTTTTTCTATTGATAAATTTATCAGTATAAAATATAGGCTATTTTATGAAATGAATACATATGAATTTAAAACAAGGTACAATTATGGAACCACAGCATTACACAAGCAATTCCAGGAGTGAGTTTGAGGTGGCATCCCTTCTTTCAATTCACAGGAGTTTATTACTTTTGCAAAAAAAAAAAAAGAAAAAATTACTTTTGATCTTATATATTCTGAATATCACAAGCTGGATGGCAATTTCATGTGGACAAAAATGACAAAAAAGAAAGTGTTTGCGATTGTTTGGAAGGAGAGCCCGATGCCTCTTGGCTCCGAGGATCAGTGACAAACAGGGACGTCTGCCCCAAGCGTGAAGCCAATCTCGGAGCTCGGGAAAGACCAACGGGAGGGGCGTTGCCCGTTTCCTCCTTGTTCCCTGTCCTCCCTTTCTTTTTAAAGATGCTGTCTCTTGGACTACTGGAGGAGAAGATATTTTGAAACACCTTTACTTAAAATCGCGGCAAATATGGGGTCATTCTGATCATTTTCCTCTTGCATTATTGTGACTAGCAGTGCATGTGTGCGTTGTAGGTGCACAAGAGCCCATGTGTGAGTGAGTGTGTGCAGGAATCTGTGCATTTACTCATGTGTGCACACACAGGTATGTGCATTATGTGGCCTGTGCAAGTGTGTGCACATAAGCGTGTGTCTGTGTGTGTGTCCATGCGCATGCCTGTGTGGTGTATACTTATGTGTGTGCTTGGGCTCCGGCTTCACTTTAGCTGCGCTCCTCTGCAGGGCTCCCAGAGAAATCTCTTTGGAAGGCAAATCTGATCATGTCAAGCCCTGCTGGAACAGCTCCAGTGACCCCAACACTGCCGACTTGACGTCCGTGCTCCTTGTCTTAGCGAGACACAGCCCACTTTGCCTGCTCTCCTCCGTGAGCTGCAGTCACCGCTCCCAGCTCTGCAGCGCAGCCAGAGCCCGTTGACCTGGGGCTAATGGTGTCTAAGCTTCAGAGCCCCCCAGCCCCCATGGCTCTTTGATTTCATAACTCTGTAAGTTCTTCTTGAAGATTATAGAACATCGTGCTCGGAAAACCCTGTGTCCAGAACCCAGCTGTCATAAACGGCTTTATTTCCCCACCTCTGCCACGGCATCTCTTCCCATACTGGCATGGCTCATGTTCTGGAATCATCCTTCCACCTGCTGCTCTGAGTGAGCCTCCTTCAGCCATGCAAGGGTGTGTCTGCCCCATGCAGGGCACCGCCCTTCAGAGCACATACTGTGCTGCGTTAGACATAGTGTATCATGGACTGGGTGGTAATCGTGCAGTGTGGTAGCACGTTTTCTTTCCTCTCTGTATTTCCAGCTGACACGTAGTTGGCAATGAATGAATGGTAATTGGGTAAATCCATACAAAATACAAACACATTTTGATGTGAAATACCTAAATTAAAATCAAAGTATTAGGCGCCTAAATCGAGTTGCAGGTAATGAAGAGACAAATAACACTGATGCATCAAGCCAACGGGCTGGGTTGGTGGCCAGAATGGCCAAGCTGCTGTCTTCTCAGCATGTGGCCCGCTCTGACATCTTTTCTGAGAGTGGATCCACGTAGACCGTGGTGGGGGTGGGGCACAGCCGCTGGAAGCAATCGCCCAGTGGAGCTTCCTCTCCGCCCTCACCGCACCTGCGCCTGGACACGCCCTTCCCTCCCAGCCTCGGCTCTGTCATCTGTAAATGTGCATAACGCTGTCACCTTCCTCGTAGGGCTGTCAGGGACATTAAGCACATCATAGTACGTTGATGTCCTGGAGCAGTGACTGGCACGAAGGAGCCCTCAGAGAGGGAGTTATATTTACGTCGAGATCTTTCAGTCTATGCCTGTGGGAGGAAGTGAGAAATGCGGTGATACAAAGGCCTGAGTGGGGTGGACGTAAAAATACCAGGAATGGAGTGACTGCGTAGAGCCCGCAGGAGGGAAGGGAAGGGACGTGACAGGGAAGGCAGCACCCTGCGCAGGACGGCCCAGCAGCTGAACCCGGAATCTCATCACTTTCTCTCCATTTCTTGTTTTTCTTAGTCAACCGTTACCCACCTGGCCTGTGTGCCTTGGGGAGAAACGCATCCCTGACTGATGTGAGATGCCACAGGCATGCACGGATTTTTAACTTTCGTTTGACATGGTCAATATTTAGAACGTCAAACTGCTTCTACGTCTGTGGTGGGCTCAGCGAAGAGGAAATGCATGGTTAGTTCAGTTAAGCCAAACGCAACGTGAATCCCAAGCAGGCTTTCGTGGACTCTTCCCGTGGCAGTACCCCCCACGCCCTGGGAGGGTGGCTGTGATGCGCCAGGTACATGCCTGGGATGCTGAGGGAGTGGGGCAGTGGCTCTGTGGGGTGGCGGGGGTGGGGAGACAGGGCAAAACGTCTCCCTGGATGATTTACAGCCCGAGGACCCGGCTGCGTCGCGGTAATAGACCCGGCCCAGAAGTAGAAATGCCAAATCCAAACCGAGCGGGTCGTGCAGCTCAAAGTCAGAACAATAGCTGGCTAATTCATTTAACAGATTGGATACCCAGGGACCACAAGTGACAGCTTAAAAGACTGAGAAATGCCCCGTGGGTCCAGTGGGAAAACTCGAGGTTGCAGGAGAGACAGCCTGCTCTCGGCGACTCTGGAGAGCTGATTTGCATCCACGGAAAGACAGGAGAGCACATTAGCTAATGGAAGAGAGGGAGGCAAAGCTCCTGGAATTCACTAAAGTGTGCAAGATCTTTGATCAACGATCTTGCGTTGACTTCCAGTGACCGTGTCAGGACACCCCCATGCTCAGTGGCTTTCAGCACGGCTGCTGGTGATGCTCGAAATCCACAGTGTGTGGAACAGGCCACAGGGTAGTTTCTTAGGTATTTCCCACTATTCAGCAGCCATCACCTTGTGTCTGGAACCATTATTGTGCCTAAAACAGTTTGCTAACTGATGGTGATCATTATGGTGATTAGGCATGAATTTCTAGGAAGTTTGAAATATCTAGAAAAACAGATATCATTACTGGAGGTATCAATTCTCTCTCATCATCTACCATTTTTATAAGTCATTATTTTGGGCTTTTAAGTTGCCACCACCTATTTCTTGAAAAAGATTTGACATGGCAGCTATAGACGCTATTCGTTTTAATGATATTTTCAAGACCAAAGAAGGCATTATCGACAGATTATTCATCGCACTTGGCGGTGTTATTTTGTGGTGACCTCTCCCATCGATTTCCCGTCCTCCGCTCTCTGACCACATGCTTTGTCCTTTGGCAGACCGTGGTCAAGTTGGCTGCTTACAGATCGGCACTCTATGGCACGTGGTCCTTTCTCCTTCCACAGCCCTTCCTCATTCACTTTTCTCCTGTACCATGTGAATGTCAAGGCATGTTAATAAAAGCTCCCTCTCAAAACTCTCTTTCTCTGTGGCACTCATGTGGCAGCCCCAACCCTGGTGGAACCCAGGCACACCCTGCTCTGTGTCCACATCTGCTGAGTGAGAAGAGAGGCTGCGCACGTGGGCACAGTCACAATGGCCCCCATGCATCTCCTGACCCCAGCTGCCATCTTGCCAGCTGTAGCATCCTTCTTCCTGCCGCTGTTCTTAGACTGTCTCCATCAACTGTCCAAGATTCTCAAGTTACTCCTTCCTGAAAACACACAAACAAATAAGCCAAGAAGCTTCCTTGAGCCCTCCCTCCCCTGGGTTACCACTGCTGCTGCCCACGTTGCCCCTGCCCGTCCTCCTGAGAGCCTCTGCTGCCTTCCCGGCCCCTGCCCCGGACCCCTCAGCCCATGCCCAGCACCTGGCTGCAAGGGACCCACCTGCTCAGAGCCTCCAAGACCATCTGGGCTCCCCAACTCCAAGGACTGGTTTGATTTCCTTTTGATTCAGCTTCCTAGAGGCATTTGTGTGGTGAAGCGGCCCTTCCACCTGGAGCCTCTCGCGGCTGGATTTCCAGAACGGGCTTGGCCTGCCCCTGGCGGAACTCTGCTCTCTCACCTGAACTACCTTCCGAGTGCTTTCCAAATCGATCCTGGCCTGCAACCCTAGACTAGTGGGATGTTTAATTTCACAGGACAAATCATAAGCACCAAGGTAAGAATCGTACTTACCTCTTGAAAGATTATTATGGGATGTACCTTAAACACCTCCTGCCTTCCGAGTGAGTTTTTTTGTTTTTCTGGAGAAAGCCTTTTCCTGCATGTCTTTAAAAAGTTGCCACGTTGTCAAATCTGACTTCACGAAAGGAAAGCAGTTTTGATTAGCAAAGTGTGTGAAAATACTTAAAAGACCATGAAGCATAATACAAATGGGAAGTGTCATCCTTAATGTTGAATTTAGGGATTTAGAGGAGCCTTTCTGCTCAGGAGAGGACAGCCCAGGTGACATAACCACCAGCAGAACTTCCAGCCCAGCAGTTGTGAAATTGTTTTGCTCCTTTCAGTACCTAAACCGGATCATTAAGAAGCTTCCCATTATTACAGAACAAATGAACAAGCTAATGGCATTTCAAGCTTTTTAACATCTGGATACAGAGCTTTGCCTTTGAAACCCTCTCAGCAGAGTGTGGGAACCAGGCCTTCTGCACAGTTCTCAAGCTAAGGACTATTCTTTGTCTCAGGGGAACAGGGCAGGAGCGACACTGAGCTCCCGCAGAGCCCCTTCCCGGCCATCCCTCATCTTCTGCTGCACCCGCTCAGCCAAGAGCAGGGGGCGCCAGCCAGTGGGCACCCCGAGACCCGCACAGTCTCTCCGTGTCTTCACGACTTTTCCATTGGGCACGGGGGTTCCCTGACTTTCATTCAAAATGTTAACATTATTCTTCCATTTTATTTTGTTCTTTTTCATGAAACTGGATTGTTTCATTGTTCTGTGTTTTCTAGGAATTTTACATAGATCCCGCTTACTGTGAACAGCGGGTTCCTGATTGCAACGGATGCATCCCATTTCACCCTGGTGCGGCCTAGAGACCCACGCCTCCAACCCTCCTCTGAGCAGACGTGGGCTCTCGTCTCGCTTGGACTCCTGGTTCAGTGTTACAGCACTTACTCAGGTTATCTAGATAAAAAGATTCGTCAGAGAAATGCAAATCAAAACCACGATGAGATATCACCTTAATCCCAGTGAGATTGGACTCTATCAAAAAATCCCAAAAGAACAAATACTAGTGAGAATGTGGAGAGACAAGAAACACTCTTACACTGCTGGTGGGACTGCAAATTAGCTCAACCTCTGTAGAAAAGAATTTGGAGATACCTCAAAGGACTAAAAATGGAAATACCATTCGATCCAGCAATAGCACTATTAGGCATCTACTCAAAAGAGCAAAAGACATTCTATAATAAAGACATCTGCACCCGAATGTTTATGGCAGCACAATTCACTATTGCAAGGATGTGGAAACAAGCCAAGTGCCCATCAATCCATGAGTGGATTACTAAAATTTGGTATATGTATACGATGGAATATTACTCAATTATAAGAAATGATAGTGATCTAGCACCGCTTATATTTTCCTAGATTGAACTTGAGCCCATAATCTGAAGTGAGGTATCACGAGATCGGAAGAACGGGCTCCACTTGTACTCTCCATCAAATTGGTACTAACTGTTGAACACTAGGGTGCTCACATGGCAGTAATACTCTCCAGGGATTGGGGGGATGGACGGGGGGTAAACCCACAACTAAAGGACACGGGAAGCATTGTAGAGGGGAAGGGCATGCCTCTAACCCTCGCTTGGGTGAGGCAAAGACATAAAATGTAATCATAATGTTTGTACCCTCATAATACCCTGAAATAAAAAAAATATAATAAATAAAAAAAATTTGAGAAACACTACCCTATTTGTCTCATCCATAGAGAGCAGGTGCATACACTGGTCATTCTTTGATCTCTTTCAGGGCTTATGATACTTCTTGTGCCATAACATTTTAATAATCTGTTAAATAAATTTCTAGAAACAAATTCTAGAACTGAAAACGCATTCACACTCTATTTTTAATTTTCTTATTAAGACAAAATTCACATAACATAAAATTTACCATTTTTGCCATTTTAAAGAGTACAATTCAGTGGTATTTAGTATATTCACAATATTGTGAAACTATCACCACTATCTAATTCCAGAACATTTCCATCATCCTATAAAGAAACCACGTACCTTCCAATATCCTCTTCCCCCCACTTCCTGGTAACCACTACTCTACCTTTCTGTCTCTATGGATTTGCCTATTCTGTACATTTCATATAAATGGAATCCTACAGTATGTGGCCCTCCTCTTTTGGCTTCTTTCTCTTAGCACAATGTTTTTGAGGTTCATATGTGAAACTTTATTTCTTTTTATGGCTGAATAACATTCCATTGTATGAATATGCCATATTTTATTTATTCATACATAAGTTGATGGGATATTTGGGTTGTTTCCACATTTTAGCCATTATGAATAATTGATACTATGAAGATTTGTGTACAGTTTTTGTGAGAACACCTGCTTTTAATTTTCTTGGGTATATTCCTAGGAGTAGAATTGCTAGGTCACAAATAACTCTATGTTTAACTTTGAGGAGCTACAAAACTGTTTTCAGTAGCAGCTGCACCATTCTGACCAGCAATGTACAAGGATTACACTTTCTCTATATCCTTGCCAACCCTTGTTATTTTCCATTTTTTCAAATTATGTCCATTCTAGTGGATGTGAAGTGCTACCTCATTGTGGTTTTGCTTTGCATTTCCCCAGTGACTAATGATGTTGAGCATCTCTTCATGTGCTTATTGGCCATATCTTCTTTGGAGAAATATTTATTGAAATCCTTTGCCCATTTTTAAACTATGTTACTTATCTATTATTGAGTTGTAGTAGTTCTTTACATATTTTGAATACTAGAACCTTGGCAGATATATGATTTGCAAATATTCTGTCTCATTCTGTGGGTTGTCTTTTTACTCACTTGATAATAACTTTTGATGGATAAATTTTAAAATTTTGATGAAATGAAAAGTATCTATTTTTTTCTTTTGTTGATTATGCTTTTAGTGTCATATTTAAGTAAACTTTCCTTAATCCCAGGTCACAAAGATTTATATCTATGTTTCCTTCTAAGAGTTTTGTATTTTTAGTGATACATTTAGGTCTTTGATTCATTTTGAGTTAATGTTCGTATATGGTATACTGTAGGGGTCCAATTTCATTTTTCACATGTGGTTATCCAGTTGTCTTAGCATCATGTGTTGAAAAAACTATTGTTTTCCCACTGAATGGTCTTTAAATCCTTGTTGAAAATCAAAAACCAATAGACCATAGATGTATGGATTTATTTCTGGATTCTGAATTCTATAGCATTTATAAACACATGCAAACACACACACACACACACACACACACAAAGTTGACTCTTGAACAACACAGGGGTTAGGGGTGCAATCCCCCCATGCAGTCAAAAATCCATATATAACTTTTGACTCCCCTAAAACTCAGCTACTAATAGTCTACTGTTGGCTGGAATCCTTACCAATAACATAAACAGTCAACTAACACATAAATAGACTTGTATCTACATATATTTTATGCATTTATGACATACATAACTTTTTCTCAATTTTTAAGATATTTCTAGGCTATGTGGTTTGTCTGTGAGTTTTTTCAAATTGTCACAAATCTCCAAAAACTTTTTCAATATATTTATTGAAAAAAAGCCACTTATAAGTGAACCTGTGCAGTTCAAACCTATGTTGCTCAAGGGTCAACTCTGTGTGTGTGTTTGTGCGTGTGTGTGTGTGTGTGTGTGTGTGTGTGTGTGTGTATTTTCTTATGCCAAGACCACACTGAGTACTGTTGCTTTATAGTATTAACAAGTTTTGAAATTGAAAAGTGTGAATACTCAGACTTTTTTCTATTTTTAAAATATTTTTGGCCATTCTGGGTCCCTTGCAATTCCAAATGAATTTTAGTATCAGCTTGTCAATTTCCACAAAAAAAAGCAATTGCAGCTTTGATAGAGATTGCCTTGATTCTGTGGATCAATTTGGGGAATATTGTCATCTTAGCAATATTAAGTGTTCCTATCTATGACCACAGCGTGTCCTTCCTTTATTTAACCAGTCTTTAAGTTATTCAACAGTGGTTAGTAATTTTCAGTTTACATGTCTTTAACTTCCTTGGTTAAATCTATTCCTAATTTTATTCTTTTAGATACTATCATGTACGAAATTATTTTCTTAATTTCATTTTTGGGTTGTTTATTGCTAGTATATAGAAATATAACTCAGTTTTGTATGCTGATCTTGTACCCTGAAACTTTGGCAAAGTCATTTATTAACTCTAATAGTTTTTAATATGGATTCTTTATGGTTTTCTATATATAAGATTATATCATCTGAAAATAGGAATAGTATTACTTCTTCTTTTACAATGTAGATACATTTTGTTTCTTTTTCCTTTTCCTCTCCAATTCTCTGGCTAGAATTTCCAGTACAAAGTTGAAAGGAAGTGACAGCAATGGGCATCCTTGCCTTATTCCTGATCTTATTTCTGATCTTAGGGAAAAAGGTTTCAGTCTTTCAACATTACATATGATGTTAGGTGTGAGTTTTTCATAGATGCCCTTTGTTAAATTAAGAAATTTTCCTTTATTCCTAGTTTGCTAAGTGTTTTTATCATGAGAAGCTACTATTTTTTGTCAAATGCTCTGTCTCTGTCTATTGAAGTGATCATATGGATTGTTTCCATCATTCTGTTAATATCGTATATTACATTGATTAAATTTTTATGTTGGACTCCCTTATAATTTTGGGTAAATCCTACTTGGTAATAGTGTATAATCCTTTTAATGTGCTGCTGTGTTCAATTTTCTCATACTTTGTTGAAGATTTTTGCATCTATATACACAAGAGATATTAGTCTGCAGTGTTTTTTTTTTCTTATGATGTTTTTGGCATGGTATCAAAGTAATACTAGCCTCATAATATGAGTTAGAAATTGCTCCTTCCTCTTCATTTTTTGGAAGAGTTTGAAAAGGATTAGTAGTGTTAACTCCCCTTTTAACATTTGGTAGAATTCACCAGTGAAGCCATTTGATCCTGGACATTTCTTTTTTGGAGGTTCTATGATTATTAATTTAACTTCCTTACTTGTGTTTATTCAGATTTTATGTTTCTCCTGAGTCAGCTTTTTAGTTTGTGCATTTCTAGGGATTTTTGTATTTCATCTATGTTATCTAGTTTTTTGGCATACAATTGTACATAGCATTCTCTAATAATCCTTTTTATTTCTGTAGGGTCAGAAAGTAATGACAGTAATGTCCTTGTTTTCATTCCTAACTTCTGCTCACTGGTTTCAAGATTATCTTTGTCTTTTGATACTTTGACTAGGATACGTCTATGTGTAGATCTCTTAGTGTTTATTCTACCTGGGTTTTGTTAAGTTTCTTAGGTGTGTGGATTAATGTTTTTCATAAAATTTGGGAAGTTTTGAGCCATTATTGCTTCAAATGTTCTTTGCCCTTTTCTTCTCTCCCCTCTCCTTCTGTGATTCCCATTATATATGTACATTTGATGGTGTTTCACAGATCTGTTAGGCTGTATCCAGTTTTTTATTATTTTCTCTTTCTGTTCCTCAGATGGAATAATCTCCATTGATTTTGTCTTCAAGTTCACTGATTCTTTCTTCTGACTGCTCAAATCCTTAGTTGTACCCCTTTAGTGAATTTTTCATTTCAGTTATTGTACATTTCAATTCTTGATTTTCTATTTGGTTCCTTTGTAAAATTTCTATCTTTTATTACTGCTGTCTATTTTATGAGATGCTTTCATGCTTTTCTTTTGTTTTGATGTGATTTCCTTTAGCTTTTTGAACATATTTAAAATAGCTCCTTTGTCTTATAAATCTAATGTCTAATATCTATACTTTCTTAGAGACCATTTATATTAATTTCCCTTTTACCTGTGCATGGGCCATACTTTCCTGTCTCTTTCCATGCCCCCAAATTTTTTTTTTAATTTTTTTTATTTATTTCAGCATATTATGGGGGTACAGATGTTTCTGTTACATATGTTGCCCTTGCCCCCACCTCCCTCCCTAAGTCCGAGTTTCAATTATGTCCATCATTTGGGTGGTGCACATTGC
>CAUYSK010026465.1:0-16600 GCA_963575035.1 Avahi laniger | reverse complement strand
TCATCTGTGGATCATAATTGTGGATCTGTGGATCAACTCCATTTTTCTCATGGGGTTGCTGTAAGGATTAAATGCGGATCCCTGCCATGTGCTCTGTACGGCACTTAGTAAGCCATTACCAAATGACAGCATGTCCGGTCCATAAGGTCCTCGGCCAGCCATCCAGTTTAGTCAGCATTTGGAAAATGTCTAAAAGAGAATTACCTCCCACTCCGCTGCACACAGAGAATCCTGAAAGCCGTGAGCAAGGCCATCAAACAAGTAGTTCCTGTCCAGGAAGGTCAGGCCATTCTAGATTTAATACGATGGTGGCTGTTGGAACGAACTCCTGCTCTGTCTGCCAGCTTGCCCTGGAAGACGTCCTTCTTTTGTAATAAGTGGCTGGAAAAGCACGAACCCTTCAATGCCCTGTTCTGCTGAAGATAAAATAATTTCCTCAAATTTGAGAGCCTGCTCCTGTTCCTTTCCAGTATACAGCAGTCCCCCTTGTCCCCTGGAGATCCGTTCCAAGACCCCCAATGGATGCCTGAAACCGCAGAGAGTACCGAATCCAATTGCCGTCAGCTGGAGAATGTTTCTGTTCCTGTCTTTTCCATCTTAACTGAACACTTACCATACCGTGGCCGTGACTTTTGCAGTTTGAAGGGCAACAGGAAAACTAGCATGAATTTCTTTTTCCTCCTTCACGATTTCAAGAATAGAAGATTTGTTTTTACTGTAGACCTTAACAACTTCAGCTACAATTTTTTTTCTTTTTACTTTTTTAAGCCAAGAACTTTCACCTTTTCATTTAAAGGAAGCGCTTTACAGCTTTTCTTTGGCGAATCTGAATTGCCAGCAACACTACTTTTGTGCTTTAGGGACATCATTAAGTAAAATGAGGGTTCCTTGAACTGCGCTGCATTACCTGGACGGCCAACCTGAGAACCGAGATGGCTACTGAGTGACTAATGGGCAGGTGGCATCTTAGCGTGGACACGCGGCAAAGGGAGTACCTGGGTGGGCAGGAGCTGGGTCGTGCGAGATTTCATCACGCTACTCAGAATAGCGTGCACTTTAAACATTATGAATTGTTTATTTGTGGAATTTTCCATTTAATATTTTTGGACCGAAGTTGACAGCAGGTAACTGAAATCTCAGAAAGCGAAATGGCGGATGCAGGGGAATCTGGGCCAGGATGGTGTTTTTCCCTACACAGCAGGTCTCGATGAGCCGTCGTTTCTGTTTGGTTTACTTCTGGGCACCCTGGCGATATTCCCTGTGCTGTGCCTACTGTGGGAACACGTGCGTTAGGGTCAGAAAGGCACCAAGACTATCTATAAAAGACAGAAGTGTAATTACACTGAAAAGGACATTAAAAAAAAAAAAAACTCTAAGGGAGGGTTAGTGATTTCCCAGGGAAACTCAATGGCAGATGTCCCTGGAATCAAGAACCGTTGCTGTCATGCCTCGAAAACCCACGTCCAGGATGCTCCCTTCTGCGGCCAACGGTTCAGCTGCCCCGGTAGCTCAGCAGGTGGAGAACAGAGGTGAAGAGTCGAGGCCTATTAGACATCACCTTAGAGAACACTGTTGTGGGCAAGCAGAGAATGAGCTCAAAATGGGTGCAGAATGCTTAAAAGTAACACACCCTACAAATATTTTGTATTTAAAAAGCAAAACAATAAGCACATAAAATACCACCTTCTCCCCTAAACCAAACCAATTGTTTGGATGTGAAAAATAATAACCAAATATTAGATGTGCTTAATTTTTAAAAAGGAGTTTGCACACAATCTGGAAAACTGCCGACTAAGTAGAAATTAAAGGAGCCTTACCTGAGCTGAGTTTTATTTTTGCAACTTTAAAACACACTCCTGCATTGAGGGTAGTGTCTTAGAGAACAGAAATGGAAATCTGGAGACTGGGTTTCCAATGCCTGCTCTGTAGCTAGTTAGCTCTTTGACTCTGGGCAGGACACCAAAAAGAAAAAAAAGATATATCGGTCTTACTGTAAATTTATTATTTGTAAGGTTCAAGAGTCTGTGGCATGACTCTTGAGATTCGGAGACCCAGGGTCTGGTAAAGGAGCCTATGCTTGGAAGACCTGACCAATGTGGGGCCTCCTGGCGGGTCTGCAGAGCGCGAGGCCTGGGATTCCAGAGCTGGGTGGAGCCTGGGGGGCTATTCCATCTCTCGCTTGTCTTTGCATGTCTCCATCCTGACCCACCGTGCATTGATTTTACAGATTAGACTCTCATCAGGCAATCTTACTTTCTGCATTTCCAAGCCGTTGGGGCTGGGTGTGACCCTCACTGGAGCCCCCAGGTTCAAAGTATGAATTTACCATGGTCACAGCACTGCCATGTGACGCATAAATTGTTCATCTGTCTATCTCCCTTTGACCAAGAATTCCTTGATGTACAGAGACGCCTACTACTTTTTTGAGCCTTAAATTTTTAAAAGGCTTTTTTATATATTGAGTTGTGCAAGTGCAGTTTATTCTATGGATATAGCGTACAGTGATGAAGTCTGGGCTTTTAGAGTAACCGTCACTCGGATCAGATACCTTGCACCCATTAAGTGATTTCTCACCCCACACCCTCCTGCCACCCCCCACCCTTTCACCATCCCCAGTCTCCAGTGTCTGCTGTTCCGCTATCACCAGGTTTCACCGTTAGTTGGCTCCCACTTACAAGTGAGAACACGTGGTATTTGACTTTCTGTTTCTAAGTCGTTTCACTTAAGAGAATGGCCTCTAGTTCCATCCATGTTGCTTGAAAAGACATGATTTCATTCTTCTTTATTGCTGAATAGTATTCCATGGTGTGTGTGTGTGTGTGTGTGTATGTGTGTGTGTATACACACACATGTATACACATATACATACACATACACAGACACACACACATATACCACATCTTCTTTATCCAATCATCTATTGATGGACACTTAGGTTGATTCCGTATCTTTGCCACTGTGAGAAGTGGTATGATAAATACATGAAAGCAGGTATCTTTTTGATGTAATGATTTCTTTTCCTTAGGTAGATTCCCAGTAGTGGATTGCTGGATGGAATGGTAGTTCCATTTTTAGTTATTTTATAAGAAATATCCATACTGTTTTCCATAGACGTTGTACTAATTTACATTCCCACCAACAGCGTGTAGGCATTTCCTTCCTTTTCTCCACATCCTCACCAACGTCTATTTTTGACTTTTTAATCATAGCCATTCTGACTGATATAACATTATACCTCATTGTGGTTTTAATTTGTAGTTCTCTGATGATTAGTGGGGTTGAAAATTTTTTTTTATGTGTGTGTTTGGCCATTTGTACGTCTTTTTTTGAAAAATATCTGTTCTTGTTCTTTGCCCACTTTAAAAATTTTTTTAATTTTATTTCATTTTTAATTATTATGGGAACATGATAGTTGTGTGTCTTTATAAGGTACATGTGATGTTTTGATACTGTCACACAATGTGAATTAATCAAGTCAGGGTAACTGGGATATCTATCAACTCAGGCATTTATCATTTCTTTGTGTTAAGAATATTCCAGTTCCACTCTTTTAGTTATTTTTAAAGTATACACTAACTTATTGTTGATTGTAGTCACTTTGTTGTGCTATCAAATATTGTCCATTCTATCTAAATATGATATGTTTTTGCACCCACGAGCCAGCCCCACTTTATCTCCCCCTCCCCGCTATCCTTCCCAGCCTCTGGTAGCCATCGTTCTACTCGCTGTCTCCACGAGATCAATTGTTTTTAATATTTAGCTCCCACATGTGAGCGAGAACATGCGAGATTTGTTTTTCTGTGCTTGGCTTATTTCACTTAACGTGATGTTCTCCAGGTCCATCCATGTTGTTGCAAATGGCGGGATTTCATTCTTTGTGTGGCTATTTAATATTGCATTGTGTATAGGTACCACAATTTCTTTACCCATTCGTCCACTGATGGACACTTAGGCTGATTCCAACTCTTGGCTGTTGTGAATAGCGCTGCAATAAACATGGGAGTGCAGATATCTTTTGGATACACTGAATTCCCCTCCTTTGGATATATATACCCAGCAGTGGGATTTCTGGGTCATGTGGTAGTTCTATTTTTAGTTTTTTTGAGGAACTTCTTTGCCTAATTTTTAATGGCATTATTTGCTTTTGTGTTGTTGAGTTGTTTGGGTTCTTTGTAGATTCTGGATATTAGTCCCATGTAAGATGCATAGTTTGCAAATATTTTCTCCTATTCTATAGGTTGTATGTTCACAGTGTTGATTATTTCTTTCACTGTGCAGAAACTTTTTTGTTAATTAAGTCCCATTATTTATTTTTGTTTTGTTGTATTTGCTTTTGGGATCTTAGTCATAATTTTTTTGCTTAGGCTAATATCCTAAGTTTTATTCTAGAATTTTTATGGTGTCAGGTCCTACATTTAAATCTTTAATCCATCTTGAGTTAATTTTTATGTATGGTGAGGGAGATTCAGTTTCATTCTTCTGCATGTGGCTTTCCAATTTTCCCAACACCATTTATTGAATGGTCTTTTCCCTAATATATGTTTTTGTCTGCTTTGTTGAAGATCAGTTGGTTGTAGATGGATGCTTTTATTTCTGGGTTTTCTATCCTGCTCCATTGATCTATGGGTTTACTTTTATACCAGTACCATGCTATTTTGATTTTTATAGTCTTCTAGTATAATTTGTGCAGTGCCTCCAGATTTGCTCCTTTTGCTTAAGATTGCTTGGCTATTCATGCTCTCTTTTGATTCCATATGAAATTTAGGAATTTTTTCTAATTCTGTGAAAAATGACATTAGTATTTTGATGGGATTTGCACTGAAGCTGTAAATCACTTTGGGCAATATAGACATTTTAACAATATTTGTTCTTCCAATTCATGAGCATGGGATGTTTTTCCATTTGTTTGTGTCATCAGCAATTTCTTTCATTGGTGTTTTGCAGTTCTCCTTGTAGAGATCTTTTACCTCCTTGGTTAAGAATATCCCTAGGTATTTTTTTTCCAGCCTTTGTAAATGGTGTTGAGTTATTGTTTTGACTGTCAGCTTGGTTCTTATTAGTATACAGAAATGCTCCTTGTTTGTATACATTAATTTTGTATCCTGAGACATTACTGAATTCTAGGAGTCTTTGGAGGAGTTTTAAGACTTCAGTTTTAAGTTTAATCTTTTCTAGATATAAGGTCATGCTGTCAGCAAACAGGGATAGTTTGACCTCCTCTTTTCCAATTTGGATGCCCTTCATTTCTTTCTCTTGCCTGATTGCTCTGGCTAGGACTTCCACTATAATGTTGAATAAAAGTGGTGAAAGTGTGTGTCCTTGTCGTGTTCCAGTTCTTAGGGGGAATGCTTTTAACTTTACCCCATTCAGTATGATATTGACTGTGAGTTTGTCATATATGACTTTTATTATTTTGAGGTATGTTCCTTCTATGCCTAGTTTGTTAAGGGTTTTTATCATGAAGGGGTGCAGGATTTTATCTAATATTTTAATCTGTATCTTTTGAGGTGATCATATGGTTTTTGTTTTTAATTCTGTTTATGTGCATCACATTTATTGATTTTTGTATGTTGAACCATCTTCGCATCCCTGGGATGAAATCTACTTGATCATGGTGAATTAATTTTTTTGATGTGCTGTTGGATTCGATTTGCTAATATTTTGCTGAGGATTTTTACATTTATATTCATGAGGGACATTGGTCTGTAGTTTTCTTTCTTTGTTGTGTCCTTTCCTGGCTTCAGTATCAGTGCCATGCTGGCTTCATAGAATGAGTTACGGAGGATTTCCCTCCTTCTGGATGTTATAGAACAATTTCAGTAGGATAGGTACAAGTTCTTTGTAGGGTTGGTAGAATTCAGCTGTGAGTCCATCTGGTCCTGGGCTTTTTTTGGTTATTGTTGGCAGGCTTTTTATTACTGATTCAGCTGGCTTCTGGCAGGGTTGGCCAATGGGAGATGGATGATTAGAGGGTGGGAGGAAGGCAAAGCCAGGGTATTTCTCCTTACCTCTCATCTCAAATGGTTTCTCTGGCAGTGGTTTTGTCTCTTCCATGCCACTAGGTCCTACTTGCCATGGCTCCACTAGGCAGAGCCCCAGCCCCCTGGGCGTGGGGAAGGAGTGGCCTCCTGCTCTGACTTCTGAGCTGATCCACCATCTATGTCACCCATTCCCTATGTTATAGTCCCTCTGCTTAAATACTTGAAGTAATTTCTATTTTCCTGGATTGACTCCGACTGATACATGCACCATTCTAGCTTCCCACAGCTTGCAAGAAATTAATCCAGCAATATTTATTGAATACTTATTTTATGCCACAAACTGTGCATACAAAATGAGGATACAAAAATGAGTAAGATGCTGTCCCTGCCCTGGAGGAGCTTACAGTCTGACTGAGAAGACAGATACGTAAGCAAAGAATTTATGAGCAATGAAGCAGTACTGATGATAGTAGTTCAGTCTTTGGACTTGGGCGAGGGTAGTCAGCAAGGAAGAGTTTTAAAGAGGAAGTAGTTTAACATACTGTTCACAGTACAGACTCTGGACACTGCCTCCAGTGCTTACTAGCTGTATGACTAGAAACAAGTGGGGGTTTTGTTGTTTGTTTGTTTTTTAATCTCATTATGTCTCAGTGTCCTTATTGGTTAAATGTGAATAATAATAATAATAATAACTAAATCATAGTATTGTGTGATTGTTAAATAATATAATAGATATAAAGCATTTAATACAGTGCCTAGCTCATAGCAAGTCCTCAAGAAATATTAGCTACTATCATGATTATTGTTGCTTGAACAATGGGAAGTATAGGTGTTAAGCTCCTAACACAATGCCTGACACACAGTCGGTGCTCAACAGGTATTGGATGAATCAACAAATGAATAGATTAAATAAGTAAATGAAAGAATGAATCACCACGCAAATGACGAGGGATGGGAAGAAGGGTATTATGGGTACTGGATCAAAGCATGGTGGTTTGGAACACCACAGATCTGGTCAGTTTGGATGTATGTGTCAGTCTCTTATGAGTTCAAGTTTTCTCCCTAAACTCACCACTGGCTGAAATGACCACATCAAACTCCTGGTCTTGAAGTCTAACTATCTCTTTCCACCTTCTAATGGTTCGTCTTTTTGAAATCAGTAAGCGTTCAAGGAAGGCAGTTTTGTATGGTATGTTGTGGGAGAGTAATGTTGGCAGATTTAACAAGTAAAAACAGAAGACACTCAGTTAAATCTGAATTTCAGATAAACAAAAAATAAGTTGTTTTAAAGTCTGTGCCATGCACACACAGCCCATGATCCATCAACATCTTTTTTTTTTTTTTTTTGAGAGAAATTCTCACTCCGTCACCCAAGCTGGAGTACGGTGGTGTGAGCATAGCTTCCTGCAGCCTCCAACTCCTGGGCTCAAGCGATCCTCCCGCCTCAGCCTCTTGAGTTGCTGGGACCTCAGGCACACGTAACTATGATCCACTCATTTTTCTATTTTTTGTAGAGACACGGTCTCGCTGTGTTGCTCAGGCTGGTCTCAAACTGCTGGCCTCAAGTGATCCTCCCACCTCAACGTCCCAAAGTGCTGGGATTACAGGTGTGAGCCACCACGCCTAGCCTGCATTTTTTTAAAAGGAGAAATTGGCCCTTAACAAGGCACATGCTTCCCTGTCCTTATTTTGATTTCCTCCTTGGGGACTGTGGGAAAGATTTACTCCCTGGCTCAATTTTTATGTGATAATTAAAAAGCCCTGCTAGCAAATGGCTTTCCAGGTCCAGTCAATACCCCATCCTTCCAAGGGACCATCCTGGTCCTGCGTGGCCCGGGTCGTTATTCTTGGGTCTGAACACACACAGCACTTCCAGTTTCTTTTCTCTCTCTCTCTCTTTTTTCTGTATTTAAAATGTATTTTAATGCAAACATCTCATCATTTTAAATAAAAGCAACTTGCGTTTTTTAATCTGAAGCTGCTCTGACATTAGGACTTAATCGCTGTCTGCTCCGCAGGTTCCAGATGCCACCGCACGACAATTCCCCGGTGCTCCCGAGGCATGGGTCAGACCTTCCTCTTTTGGAAGGCCTCGTGGCAACTTTGGGGCTTGACTCTTACCAGATGCGTAACCACTGTCAGTTTTGCACGCACTAGAGGGAGTTCCTGTGAACTTGGGGGCTATGCGCTTTTTCTTATCCAAGCATCTTTATTGTGTCTTTTTCCCAGTATGGACCTCTTCTTGTGCGTTTTATTCTGGTGACAATACGCAGTTTGTGAGGGTTCTGTGGATTCCCAGCATACTTCTCACGATCTTCAGGTGAAGGCTGAAACACTTCCTGTGGGATCCTTGACTTGGTGAATTTGCGAGGAATCCGGTCTGTGCAAATGAGAGACTGCGCGCTTCTGTCGCAGTCTGTCGCCCGCTGGACTGTTCAGCCTGAACCTGGCACTTGCAGTTTCTAACGCATGTTTGATACTTGGGCTTGTGCTACCTTGCGTTGCTATTTATCCTTCTTTTTTTATAGGCTTTTCATTTTCAACTAGATGGACCGCAAGAGAGTAGAATCTATTACCTAAATGTTTTTGTATCTTTCAGGCTCAGCACCCAGTAGGTGCTCCAAATTGCAGTTGTTTGTAATGGTGCTGATGGAGAAAACATTAACCTTCCCCTTGGATGTCGTCGGCGTTGGGAGATGTGTTGCCCGACGGCCTTTGGAGTTAACCTGGGTCTGAATTCCAGTTCCTCCCTCATATTTGATATTTAACTTTGGGCAAGTTCTTTATGGTCCTTCTTTGTGGAATGGGAACAGTGCTTTCTGGGGATCGTTACTAGGATAAAATGTGTGATAATTTAGACCAATTAGCACCTGGGAAATGTTTCCAGCTGGAAGTTACGCGATGCTGCTAACAATAGCACTCAGGGCACTGCCCGTGATATCCTGTGTGTCATTTCATCCCAAACTGCGACTGTAGGACTAGAAACCAGATCTAGTAAGACATTTTAAATTAGCTGTGAACATTAAGTCTGCTCAATAACATAGCTAATTTAAAATATCTTACTAGACCTGGTTTCTACTTCCTATAGTCGAAGTTTGGGATGAAATGATGTTCCGGATATTTTGGAGCTGATTTAATGTTTACAGAAGGCCCCTCACTGATGGCTCGTGGTCATTTGACGAATGACCCATGGCCATATGAAGTAAGCGGGAAGGCTGGTGACGAGGCATGCCGCGACAATTCCGTGCGAGCGACGGTTGTCACCGCTTCCCCACACTCATCTCCCGCTTACAGCACGGAGTGTTTGAGTGACCGAAGTTAGTTTGGTCAGGAATTCCAGACAGGGAAAAGCAAATATGTGTGTCAGGAGGTCAGAGGAGAGCAGGCCAGACTGGCGGGAGGGGAGGCAGAGCTGGCGGTGAAAGAGAGTGAGTGCGGGGGCTGACGCAGCAGAGTGACAAGAGGGGCTGGGCCACCCCAGCTTTCCCGGCAGCTAAGCGAGGCCCGGGGTTACAACTCATCTTAAAAGATGGTCTATGGAACATGGGGATTTCAAAATATTTGGGCCACCCAGTATGGAATGGTGGGAAATGGCACTCCTGGGTAGTGTCATTGACAGATGACTTTCCTTGCATTCCGTCCACTGGCAGGACCTTCTGCGTACGCCTCCCTCACAGCGACGGGAAGGAGTAAGTTTGTCGGCAGACGTCCGTGTGCAGGGCCACTTGCTGGAATTTGTATCGTGCAAAATGGTCTTGGTTGAAGAGTCGAGAGATTGCCAGGAATCTCTGGAATCTAATTAACCCTCAGTTGAGCACACAGAGGTTTCATGTGTCAAGGTGAAGAACTTTTAAATTTGCTGTATCGATTTCTTTACTTTGCAAATATTTGAATTTTGCAATGGGCTTTCATTCCCAGCTTGCTCTCAGCTAAACAGGAGGCTGGAAATCTGATGTAGTGGACCAAGGTTAGGTTTTGAGGGTAGATTTAGTTGAGATTGTAACGTTAATCCTTCCATTCCTGTCTCATCTGTAGAAGAAATATAGTCATCGTCATCCCATAGGTAGATGCAGATTTTAAGGCAGCTAGTCCCTGGCCCCTTAGGAGACCCTCAAAGTTTAAACGTCCTTTTGTTTCTGTCTCTCTCTTATGGCAACCTCCCCCCACCCCACCGCAGCAATTTCTTGTGACCGTTGTATGTATCTGACGGGAACAGCCTCTGCTGAATTTATAAATCAGGCAGGCAACCTGGAGGAGGAAAGGGGTGGGCCATGTGGCACCTGGAGGCAGGTAGTCTACACAAAGGGCCATCAAGCACAAAGACCATGTCGCAGGTGTGTCCTTGGCCATTTCAGGGCATCGCGGGGAAGCCAGGGTGGCTGTAGCAGAGTAGTCCAAGGAAGCGTGGCAGGAGAAGAGGCCAAGGAGACACAGAGCGACAGCTTGTGTGATCGGGTAGGGCCATTGCAAGGACTTGAGCTTTCACTCTAAGTGGGTTGGGAAGCTACTAGATGGTTCCAAGCTGAGGGGTGATGTGTTTTGACTTAGCATTGAAAGGATTCTTTTGGCCGCTGTGTTGAGAATATGTTATGGGATAGGGATGTGGAGTGAGCGGGAGAGGGGCACATGGCCGAGGCAGGGACACCTGTTAGGATCCCACCGAACAGCCCAGGCAGGGAACGGTGGTAGGTCAGAGCGGTCAGCAGCAGTGCAGGCGGTGAGAAGTAGTCAGATTGTGAACTTATTTTTTTTAGAGACAGGGTCTTGCTCTGTTGTCCAGGCTGGAGTGCAGTGGCACAATCATAGCTCAATGCAGCCTCCAACTCCTGGGCTCAAGCGATCCTCCTGCCTCAGCCACCCGAGTAGCTGGGATTACAGGCATGAGCCACCACACCCAGCCTGTGAATATATTTTGAAGGTTGAGCAATTTAAGCTTTGCTAGTGCATTCAATGTGTAATGTGAGAGACACATCTTTAAGATTTTAGGGAGGAGAAATTGGAAGGATAGTGATGCTATCTACCATAAAGAAACAGGTTTCGGGGGAACACCAGGAGTTTAATTTTAGCCTTGGAAAATTTGAGATGCCAAATAATATCCAACAGCAAGCACTTGAATATACGAGCCTGGAGTTCGGATGAGATGCAGGCTGTGGAGAGAAACGGGGATGCAGCTTGATGGAGATGGGGGATTAGAAACTTTGCCGTTGTTGTTTTTAAGGAGGCAAAATCATAGAATGGTGAGAATAATCCAGTCGAGTGGGAAAATGTGATAATGCCTGAGAGCCAACAGTTGCTAGATTGGTGCTCTCAACGAGCAGGTAAGAGATGGGTCCAGGGCACGGGTGGAGGAAACAGCTCTGCGGAGGACTGCAGCGGTCCGTGCGTAGGAACAGAAAGGAGACAAAGGGTCTGTGGACAGAGAGGTCCCTGTGGCAGTGCCAACTCCAGGGGTTTCCTTCTTATCACGTCGGCTTTCCTGGTGAAAGCGGAAGCAAAGTCAGCATGAGGGTGGTGAGGGAGGTGTTGGAGGTCTCAGGAGAGTTACAGTTGACCAGAGAAGTGAGAGAATGGATTTGGGACGGCCGAGTGAACAGATTAGGAATTGCCAGGTAGCATTGAGGCCCCACTCGAGGTTGAAGGTCACGGATTCAAACTGAGACCAGATGCTCGCATCTGTGCATATGAAAATGTGGAGTAGGTGGAGAGCTCGATCTAACCGGGACTGGAGTTTCGCCAACTGCATATGAGGAAGGGAGGGAAGAGCAACAGAGCTGAGAGTTCGTGCAAATAACTGATCATAATGCTGCTTTCTGGACGTTAAGATGGGTAAGGAGGGAGGTGAACCCCCGAAATAGGTGAGAAGCATGAAATGGGAAAGAACCACAGGGCCAATGAATGGTAGGTCTTCACGGGATCAAAAATTGTTGGAGTCAGAGCCCTAGGGGAAGTGAGCTGAAAGAGGGAACAGGGAAATGCGAACTGAAACCACAGTGAGGTATCACTTCACACCCGTCAGGGTGGCTGCAATGAAAAAGCCAGATGACAGCAGGTGTCGAGGAGGATGTGGAGAAATTGGAACCCTCAGACACAGCGGGTGTGATTGTAGAATGGTGCAGTGACTGTGGAAAACAGCTTGGCAATTCCTCGGAATGCTAAACATAAAGTCACCACGTGACTCAGCAATTCCACTCCTAGGTATATTCCCAAGAGAAACGAAAACTTCTATTCATATAAAAAGTTGCGTGCACGTATTTATAGCAGCATTATTCATAACAGCCCCAAAGTGGAAACAACCCAAGCACCCGTCAATTGATTAATACATAAAATAAAATATGGTATATCCATATGGCAACAAAAGAGAGTGAACTTCTGATACATGCTGCAATTTGGATGAACCTTGAAAACATGCTAAGGGAGAGAAGCCAGTCTCAAAAGTCCATGTATTGTATGAGCTAGGCAGAATGGACGAATTTATAGAGACAGAAAGTAGACTTCGCGTTGCCCAGGTCTGGGAGAAATAGGGGAATGGGGTGGGGAGAGGTGAAGGCTAACAGGCACAGCGTTTTTTGAGGGAATGATAAAAATATTCTAAAGTTGATTATGGTGATAGTTGCACAACTCTGTGAATATACTAAAAACCATTGAATTGTACACTGTAAAAGGGTGAACTTTCTGGACCGGGTGAGGTAGCTCACGCTTGTAATCCTAGCACTCTGGGAGGCCGAGGTGGGCGGATTGTTTGAGCTCAGGAGTTCAAGACCAGCCTCAGCAAGAGTGAGAGCCCATCTCTATTAAAAATAGAAAGAAATTAGCTGAATAACTAAAAATATATATATAAAAAAATTAGCCGGGCATGGTGGCACATGCCTGTAGTCCCAACTACTTGAGAGGCTGAGGCAGGAGGATCGCTTGAGCCCAGGAATTTGAGGTTGCTGTGAGCTAGGCTGATGCCACGGCACTCTAGCCCGGGAAACAGAGTGAGACTCTGTCTCAAAAAAAAAAGGGGGGGGGTGAACTTTATGATATGTAAATTATACCTCAATAAAGCTGTTACCAAAAAAAAGGAAGTGATCACAGAGTGGGATGCTTGAAATGGAGATGGTGGAGAGTCTGCGTTTTGGCAATGACAAGGGCTAGGGGCTGGCGGTGGAGGTGAGTAGGCAGGATGGCGTGGAGGGGGGTGTCGGGGAAGATGGAGGCCTGGGTCCTGGAGGAACAGCTGGGAGGTGCGGCATCACTAAGAAGGTGGAAGGTGTCAAGTTGGCAAGAGGTCTGACAGTGAGCCTGGAGTGAAAATCTCCAGGGAGTCAGGGGGAGTGACCTGAGGGTTCGCAGATGACCACAGCAAGGAAGCATTGCGAGTGGGAATCTGGTAGCAGGAAGTTCAAAGCTGGGTGTGGTTAGAGAGAATGTTCTGGAATTTGGGTATTTGTGAATGGTTTGAAAACATCCTTGATTATTAAGGGCCTACTGTACTTTTCCTTTATTAATTTATTCATGCGACGTATGTTTATTCTTCTTCTGGCGCCATTGTCTACTCATCTGGCCATCTCTGTGGAGGTAGCCAAGCATGGCAGAGCTCACTCTTGATGGCTGGAGCATCCCACCGGCCGTATCATGACTCCTGTCGATGAGTTTCCCGGAACCTGCTGCCTGCTCGTAGGGGAGGAGTATCCTGATCAGCGTTAACCTTTCCTCGATCACTGTCCTCATGTGGGCCATCATTGCTTAGTGACACTAACGCAGTATATGGCTTTATTTTTTTTCTTTTGAAGTAGTGGGATGCTGCCTGTTTTTGGATTGGCTGGGAAAATGCGATAGGCTTTGGACAGATCTGGGTCTGGATTTTGGCCTTACTATTTATAACTTTGTGACCTTGGGCAGCTCATGTAATCTTGCTGAGTCTTAGTTTTGTATCCACGAAATACCTGCCTCCTAAGCTTGGTGAGAATGAAACCACGTCATGCGTGCCAAGCTCCTCACCGACAGTAGGCACAGCCAGAAATGTTAGTTTTCTTCCCTCCCTCTTGTTTCCCTTCCTTTGCCCTCATGATGATGTTGCTTCTACTGTTTTATTCCCAACTTCTAGCATTTCCAGGTGTGGCGTCCAGTCAGAAGGCTTCCTCCGGGGCGGTTGAAACCGTCAAGCCTACTTCCACATTGGCAGAGAGTCGCTCTCGTTTACTTTAAACCATGTTATACTTCTCAAAGTGTTCATAAAATGTTCCTAATCTTACTCTAAAATAACACTGTGAGGTATATAAAAGAGGTATTAGTATTCCTAATTTATAGAAGAGTATATAAAATACTGAAAATAACTAATTCTTATTGGGCATTTATGAAACAGCATTTTCCCAAATGCTTTACATGCATTAACTCATGTAATCCTCACAACAATCCTATGAAGTTTGCTATTAACTTTATCTCACATGAAGGGCAACAGGCACAGAGAAGTCAAATACCTTGTCGAGGGTCACATGAGCTCTAAGCATGGGGCCAGGATTTGAACCCAGGCCACCTGGTTGCCAACTTACCCACTGTGTGGCTTCTGATATAAGACAAATAAACCAATCACTGTGGGGAACTCCTGGGTGAAGAAATTCTTTTGCAGATTATTGCCCAGGTATCTTGCCAGCCTCCGTAATCTCATGCAGCTGAAAAATGTAGGTAGTTCACAATGGTGACTAGTAGATACCATTGTTCTCTTCTTCTACAGGAGGGAGCCTTCCACACCTCCTGCCAGGGGTTTTATCACCCTGTTTCCTTCAGGCTAAGTGGCCACTGAGAATTCTTTTGCCAAGAAAGAAATTGGTCCCTCTGAGATAATAGCAATAATGGCCACCCTTGTCACCTTACAAGCCTGCCTGTCTCAAGTCAAGTTCCAGTATTAACATTAAAACCAATACCATAGAACCGTACACTTTCTCAGTATCATAAAACAAAAAACATAGAGGAAACTTTGGAAACTTTAGAAAACAAATAGTTCATGAAGTGAAAATCAATCTCATAGTGATTCCTGGCTCAAGTGGACCTTCCCTTAGGAAGCAGAAGAATATCTAGCCTCAGCCCAAACCGTTAGGTACTCATGAAACTCATCTCGGAACAATGTAACTAACTAGTCTTTCACTTTGCAGCTTCTTTACCAAGTGCTAGAAATTTCATAGCTAAAGTACTTTTTTAGGAGTAGATCGAACACTCAAAATATCAAGAGATTTGTCATTTTTCTTTTTGTTGACACTGATTTTAGTTTTAAACCATAACAATTCTCCCAGACCCAGAGTAAGAGGGAAAAAGAGAAGATGAAACTGAAGCCCGATTATTTTAGTACGTCAGTAACATTGTTACGGATCTGACGAAGAAAGAGTTGGAAATTGTTAGCTAAAACGTATTTATGTGTGTGCCTGTGTGTATATTTAGCTATTGTCCTATGAATCTTATTTCTATTTGATTGGTAATGAAAAGTGGACTTACTTCATATACTTATAAAATACATGAAATACACATGCAATTTGTAGATTTTATTTATTTTCCAAAGCTCTCCATTGATGTAGTTAGTGAAAGGAAGTTCTCTTTTTCTTATTTGTAAAATGTTTTACATATACATTCTCCCTATGTACATAGTCTGTACGTATATATGTGCTGCATGTACGTAATACATATACTATGAACAAATACAAGAGAATTATAGTCTAAGGAATAAAAACATTATGACTTAAACAAACTGGGCAATTCAAAGAGTCTTTCTAAGAAGCATGAAATAAACATGCTAAGATGCTTGAAATTATTTGCAGAATAAGGTAAAATGTAAATAAATGCCTTCAAATGTAAAGAGAGTGCTTGTCTAAGTCCTTGATCTGAACAAAGCAGAAGGGGGATTGGGGCACAGCTGGGGCCTGCTGGCCTCTCCCCTCTCTGCGGCTCGGTAGAGCTCATGGGCAAAGCACACGTGACCGCAGGGTTGGGGATCCATGAGAGGCACAGCAGGGCCCCTGCGTTTTTGGAGAAGGCGAGGATTCACGCACATGGCCCGCGCAGACACACACACACACACACACACACACACACACACACACACACACGTGTGCGATAAGCACGCCTCAGGAAATGGAGAGTTTTGCCCTTGTCACAGGCGAGGGGGTCCCATGGCTCTTCCGCACATGTCAGGGGACTGTGAGGAACTGGTCTGGGGCAGGAGCTGCCTCGCAAGCCTCTTTGTGAGATGCCAGAGCCGGGGCCCCTTGCCCGTCCATCCTGTCTGCTGAGCTTGCTCCTTCGGATCCTGGAAGGGGGTGGGGCAGAGGGAGGAGGGGGAGGCCTCTGGGGTGGTGCTCATTCTCCCACGCAGGGGCAGAGATGGAGGATGTTTTACCTCTTCTCCTGCTCCCCCTGCAATCAATCACAAGGAGGAGGAGGAGGAGGAGGAGGAGGAGGAAGAGGAAGAGGCATCGGGCTCATTTACATTCACTACCACAATCTGCTTTTTTTTTTTTTTTTTTGAGACAGAGTCTCACTTTGTTGCCCAGGCTAGAGTGAGTGCCGTGGCGTCAGCCTAGCTCACAGCAACCTCAGACTCCTGGGCTCAAGCGATCCTCCTGCCTCAGCCTCCCGAGTAGCTGGGA
>CAUYSK010026463.1:0-120548 GCA_963575035.1 Avahi laniger | reverse complement strand
AAAGTCTGTCGCCAGATGCAGCTTCACAACTGAAGATGCACACTTGCCACTATAAAGCCTGCCACCAGATGCAGCTTAACTGTCACTTGCCACTCACTGACAGGGCTTTGACATGAGCCTGCAAGCAATTGATTTATTATGATGTCTGTGCAGGCAAACCTCTCAGCTAATGACAATCTGCATTTGCAGCTGCTCCCCAGCACTAGCATCACCGCCTCAGCTCCGCCTCAGATCAGGCATTAGATTCTCATGAGGAGCGCGCAACCTAGATCCCTCGCATGCCCAGTTTACAGTAGAGTTCATGCTCCTGTGAGAATCTAATGCAGCCACTGATTGGACAGGAGGCGGAGCTTATACAGTGATGTGAGCAATGGGGAGGGGCTGTAGATACAGATGAAGCTTTGCTAGCTTTCCCTCCACTCTCCTCCTGCTGTGCGGTCTGGTCCCTAACAGACCACAGACTGGTACTGGTCTGCAGCCCAAGGGTAGGGGACCACAGCTGAAAAAGACAAAACTGAGATGTGAATACTGATTGTCTTTACCTCTATGCTACAGTGCCTTTTACAGGAAATTAGGTGGATGTTCTCCCCAAGACCTAGTTCGCAGAAGAGATGCATGAACACAGTGAAAACCCTTGAAATAATGACTTCCCCAGGGAATAATGTGTGATTCCCAGTGCTTAACCATCTACAGTCTGGTCGTTTGCACGTAGGGATCCTGGCAGCCACAATCACTCTGCGGTGCTCTGAGTTTGGAAGACTGTTTAGGGCATTGGCCTAAATTTTCTTAAAACTATAAGACCTTCCAATATTACAAATTATGATGTAGCAATTAATTAAGGAGGGATGATGTTATCTGAATTTGAAGAACTTGTTATTTTGGGGAATCCATTTTTCAGGTAGCAATAACAGGGAGTTGAGATATTTTAAAAGCATGACATCCAAGGGACAGTGAGCAGAGCTGCTCTTTTAACTAGAAATAAAAAAGTGGTGTTAAACTGCAACAGATGACCCTGAAGTTCAGGGTTAGCTAGGATTTCCTGTCAGAGAAGGCTGTGAAACTTGAGCTTATGGAGTTTCCTTTCCTGGAATTTCCCCTCTAAGGTTTTTAGACTGTAACACTGAAAGAGGGGAGAAGTGAACTCTATTAGAGAGGTTAGAAGAGTGATTTTGGGGTCAGAATTGATTTGGAGCAATTTCACTTTGTCATGTGCAAGTCACATAAACTCAGTGAGATGACCACCCTGCCTGTACTCCAAATCCCTCCACTGTGAACTGAAGATTTAGAGCATATCTGTATTTTATGGATGCTATAATGATAGATTCCACAATTACTAGTTCCTTTTTTATTGATTTTGTTAGCTTTCAATAATTAGAGATAAGCCAGATCTCCTCTCCCAAACCACTCCATAATATGTAGCAATAAAAGCAATTCTCAGAGAGAAATTTGCCCCAAGTACAAATATTTATTTCAAGCAGGTACCAAGTGCTAGGAATTCCTGACTTAACTCTTTGTCCTGCTAGATGTTTCTATAGAGATTTGCTGAGAAGGTTCACTTGAGACAGATTTAAAAGAATGTATTCCAGTGGCAAAATTTAGCCTAAGTAAGGTAACAAAATCCTTCTATGAACTGCTATAATCAGGATTATTTCATATTCCTAAACTGAAGACACTATTCAGAAGTTTGCGGACTCTTAGGGTCACCCACCCTGTTCATGCAGGGAGGAGCCTTGTGTCATATTTCCTCAAAATCCACACAGCTTGGATAATCCTAATTCCATTAATGCAAAAACCACTTCTGATACCCATTATGCTAATTTATCAGACTTCTGATGTTCACAAAGATAAAGCGAGTTCCAGGCTTGTAGTAGAGTTTTTGAAGTACAGTGCTGTGCTAGCAAACTGGATTTCAAAATTGTACTGTTTACTGACTTCCATTATATAAATACTCCCAACATGCTGCTTTCAAGCTATTACTGTGCCATCCCTGGATACAGGGTTAGGAAGAACTGTGTGCAAGTGACTGTCACAAGCAGGATCAAGCTGGTTCAAGCTGGCTCTACATCATCATTGAGTGTGGTCTTATGATTTGAGTTTTCTACATGCTGACTATCTAGTTCCTAAAAAGCATCCAGTACTAACAGATTTGTGTTAGTTATCTCATGATGCATAAAAAATTATCACTAACCGAGCAGCTTAATTCAACATGCATTTATTAGCTCATTTTCCGTGGTTCAGGAATCTTGGCACATGTTACCTATGTCCTCCACTTCAGGATCTCTTTGAAGGCTGTGATCAAGGTGTTGGCCTTATCTGTGGTCTCATTGGAAGGCTTGGCTGGGGAAGGATCCACTTCCAAGCTCAGTGTTGAGTGTGAACCTCAGTTCCTGCTCCAAGTTAGCTGGATTTGCCCACAATTCCTTGCCATGTGGACCTCTGCTGCTTCATCATCATAGTCAGCATTCAAGAAAATCCAGAGAGAAAAAAAAGAGAGCTAAAGAGAGAGAAAATGAGCCAGCAATAGAGAGAGTGACAGCAAGATGGAAGTCAGAGTGTTTTATAATCGAATCTCAAAAATGACATCCCCTCACTTTTGTCATAGTCTGTTTTTTTGGAAATAAGTCACTAAATTCAGCCCACATCGAAAGGAAGGGGATTCCATGAAAGTGTGAATACCAGGCTGTGGAGATCATTAAGATCTGTTATATTAATAGAAGCAGCATACCATGAGCTCCTGGAGTATAGATGAAAATGAACTCCCAAGTATATGACACACTGTCCAAGCTGAAAATATTTCAGATTAGATTATAAGCAATATTAGCTAAGGCAATGCAAGTTGAGTTGTAAGTCCAGAAAATGTTCAATAACTCTTTCTTTTTCTTGCCTCTCAGGTATTAGAGCATTTAAAGAGGCACAGTTAGGGTTTGCAAACTGATAGCTCAAGAGCTCCAGTTAGGCCAAGGAACTGTTGGAAACATTTGAGATTCTTTATGTATGCTTTCCCTCTTCTCTTCACCACAGACTTCACCATTCTCCATTGCTTTACATAGAGTAGGTCCATGTTGTTCATTGATAACCTGGTCCCTGAATGCTTTGCATCTGGGCCCCCTCGGCACTGATGATTACAGTCTGCAGATAAGCCTCATTCAAATACCATTCTTATTAATCTCCTCCTTTCCACTAAGGCTATCTGTTACTCAATAAATATTTCTCGAGTGTTTCTTATGTTTAAGAAACAGTGCTAGGCAAATCACAAGACATAGAGCTGGGTAAAATACAGCCCCTTGGCCTGACCAAATGAGCTATGTCTCATTTTGTTTTCTCATTTCAAACTCTGACATTCTAAAGATAAACAATATGGGGACAGAAGCAACATCAAAGGGCCAGGAAAATTCAAGAAACAAAATCTCACTCCTTGAACAAAGGAGCCCTCTTCATATCATGTTGAAACTATGCAAGGTGGCTCAGGAAGACCCTCAGAGCATAACCGGGCGTGAACAGACTAGAACAGTGGTTCTCAAAGTGTGGTCCCCAAACTAGCAGCTTAGTGACACTTAGGAACTTGTTACAAATGCAAATTCTTGGGACCCACCTCAGACCTTCAGAATCAGCAACTCTGGGCATGGGGTCCAGCGGAGTGTGTTTTATGAAGCTCTCCAAGTGACTATGATGGTTTGAGAACACTGCACTCTAGTCACAGTCTGACTAAACTGCACTCAGTCCACGTCAGAGCTAAAAGGTATCTTAGGGATAATATGCTCAAATTCCTTACAATTCAGTATTGTGGCAACTAGGGTACCAAAAAGCAACACAACTGGTTAATTTCACCCGGCTAATGAGCAGCTGTCTTCCTAAAGCACGGGCATTTTGAGCCCTGAGATTTCAAGCAGGCCAGGGGTTGGGCTCCCTATGTCAGCCCTGGGCTCCTGCCTAAACTCATTCCTTGGCTGCGAGTATATCGGCACCTCCGTCCAGTCATGCACGGCACGTCCTGCCAGGCTTGCAGGTGTGGTTCATACACTCAGAGGAGTGCCACTGGAAGAGTTAAACAATTACCAGCCCTTGCCGGCCTTCCTGCTCTTTAATGCCACATACCTGCCCCATTACCTGCAAAGGTGAACTCAGACAGAGTCTGTGATCACACCTCCCTGGACACCTGCCAATGCTGAGGGGGCTGGGATTGGGCTGCCATGCTGCCACTTTATTTATACAATTAACATTTGGACAATAAACCCAAACCTCCCCAACATCCCACACCCTGGAATACAGGACCGTGGTGAAGGGGACAGAACTCCTGGATCAGGTATAACTTTCTGAATCACCCTAGGGAATGACTGGACCATGCAAAGACACTTTGTATGAGTTGGTGAACAGGTTGCAAATAAAATAAAAAAAAAATCACTATTTATTAAAGCAAAAGACCTATTATTAAGTCAGAAGAGGGACAGGAATTTTTAGCCCTATCTTTTCATATCCATTGGAACCGGAAAAGTGAGATGAGAGAGAGGCCCTCCAGAAATTTTTTTCAAGGTCGTTATTTCCATGAATGAGACTAGAGAGCAACAATATAACTGCAAAGCACATGTCCTTATCTGGGTTATTGGACACCCTTTAAGTTATTTTTAAATCTTCGTATCAATTTCCAAACATATTTAAAAAGACTTGGTCAGGAGGGATGGAGCGAGGTGGGCAATGGATTATTCTGAGCCTAGAGCTACGTGGTATTTACAAGCAATTGAAGAATTTAGGACACATTATATAGGAATGATCTCTGAATTCAGAAGTACCAGTCACAACGTGGAGGTCTATTTTGAACAGTGCTTCTCAACAGGAGGCAGTAGGGCACTCATGTTTCTGAACTTTCTCAAAAGCATTTCAAAAATACAAATGTCACTCCTTTAGATATGCAGTAAACCTCTTGGGGCTGGAAGTGGGGGTGTGCATGTCACTTTCCAGATTATTCTGGTATACAGAATACACCAGAATCTCCTTGTCTCAGTACCTCCCTACTCCCATCCAACTCCTCTCAACTCCAATGAGGGTACAAAAATTGTGAATATGTAATTTATAGCTATTCCAAAATTTCACAATGTTAGACTGTTTCTCCCACAAAGAGAGAAGCCAAATCTTAATCATCTCTGAATTCTTACACTCTAAGAGGTCAAAATCTAGTGCCTCTGTGCTGCATCTAGCCTGCAAACATGCTTTATGTTCTACACACAGTGTTTAACTCTTTTTTGAAATAAAGCTTTGAATTAGTCACCGCTGCAGATTACATTTTCCAGAGATGACTTCAACACTATCTCTTGCCTGCATGCTCTTCTAGAATGTAAATGGATCACTCCCCCATCAAGAGGTGGATCCTAATTTCCTTCCCCTTAAATATGGGTGGGCCTATGACTGCTTTGAACAGTGCAGAATGGCTGATGTGATACCATATAACTTCTAAGACTGGGTCATAAAAGGCCATGCAGCTCCCTCCTTGTTTGTAGGAACATTTGTTGAAGCTCTGAGAGCCACGGGCCCCATTGCCCTGAGGCCACCATGATGTGAGGCGCCAGGCCACATGGGGAACCACATGAAGTTGCTCCAATTGATAGTCCTGGCCATTGAGTCTTCCCTGCCCGAGCACTAGACATGGAGGTCAGTGGGCCTTTAGAGGATTCTAGCCCCGGCTGTCCAATCACCACCCTCACTGCCTCCAATCCCTTGGCCTTTGAGGCTTACTGAGGCTTCAGACATGGTGGAGCAAAATCAAGACAGCCTGACTTTGCCTGTGAGTTCCAACCTAAAGAATCCATGAGAATAATAAAATGGTTGCTTTTAAGTGGATAAGTTTTGAGTAAATTTGTTGGGTAGAAATAGTAACTGAAACAGTTTTCAATGTTCGTTTATAAAGAAATTTCACATAAAATGACAGATTTTCTTGAAAAATTGGTGAATATGGTAGAGAGATTCCATGTGTCCACATAGCAAGGCTCTAGGTAGTCATGTCTGACACTGTGAACTAAGGTTCGATGACATGAACTGTTATAATACATCCAGCACATTGTTTTTCTTATGCAGCAGAACTGTTTCCTTCAAACTGAGTAAATAGAAGACAGAGAGAGAGCCCTGAATCTTTTATATCAGCACCTTCTTGCTTGGCTCCTGTATGTGTTTGAGTTTGCAACCCCTGCCCTAGAATATAGTAAGCACATGATAAATATTTGTTGAATTTCAAAATCAGTCCATCCTTCTTGCTGATTCTATATTTATCTCTGGATCCTGCTGATAAAAATTTCTTTCCCCATTGGTTTAAAAGAACTTAAGACATCTTTTCCTTTTTTTTCTTTCTTCCTTCCTTCTTTCCTCCCTTCCTCCTTCGTTTCTTCTTTCTTTCACTTCCTTCCTTCTTTCCTTCCCTCCTTCCTTCCTTTTCTTCTTCCTTTTTTCTTTCCTTTTTTCCTTTCTTCCTCCCTCCCTTCCTTCCTTCTGCCTTTCTTCCTTCCTTTTTTCCTTCCTTCCTTCCTTCTACACGTTCATACTCTTGTAGCTGCATGCCTGTTTGTACATCACACCACCGCACACTGGCTACCTTTTCATGTCCCACTCAAAATACAGAATAGTTAGATAATAGTTTTCAAGCTGGAAAAGGCTTATGTCTTAGCAGAAGCCCCATATTGTTCAAGAAGCACCTGCCTTAGAACCATTTAGAGAGTTCTTTAAAATACAGAAACCAGGGCCCATCCCCAGACCCATCAACTCAAATTGAGGGCACCGGTACAGAAATCTGGGCTTCATCAAATGCATCGGGTGATTTTGGTGCACACTGCAAGTTTTTGAAATCAGTCCACCCTTTTTTAAATAGCTAAGTATGGAAGGTAGATTTTTGTCATCAAACCCTGGGATTGCAAAGACAGATCTGATGTGACTAGGGCCATGGGTCCAGGGGTACTACATAAAGGTCAGAGAGCATGCAGGGGTTACAATGACGTGATAAGACAATGAAAAGTTGGGGCCGGGACTGCCAATAGCACAGGGACTGCGAGATCAGCTGAGCAAGGCAGGTGCCCCTTATCACGGGGTCTGCAAGCCTGTATGGGGGAGGAATTCCACCTTATTCGTATTAACCTCAGACTAAAATGTTTCACTTCCTTTATTATGAATGTAGGCCACAAACCACAGTAGCATTAGCAGGACAGACTTTGCTCCTGAAAGAAATCACAAATATTTTGTATATCTCAGAGATACCTTATAGTACCATTTTCACTCATCATTGCTTCAAAACCATGATAGTTTTAGGTCCCCTGCTCCATCTTCCTATTTAATAAGAAGATTACTACAAAAACACATCTATTATTATGGTACATATTTTTTATGATTTGATATATAATTGGTTTCCTTTGTAACCTCATGTATTGTATATTATGGATTTAAACTATTTCTTGGGAAGAAATCCATAGTCTTCACTAGACTGCCAAAGGGCCATGCCCTGAGAAGCCCTGGCTTAAAGGGATGGGCAAGCTGTGACACAAGCCAGCCTGGTCCTTCCAAGTCTACTGGAAGGATTCCAGCTGCCCATCACCTTCTGCCTGCACCTCTCCCCAAGGCAGGCGGGAACTGAGGCAGGTGACAGAGGTGGGGAGGGCCCCCCAGGTGCACTCAGCAGCCAGGCCATTCCTCATAACACTGTGTCCACCAGCCACACTTGCCAGACAGAACCCACGACACTGCAGCTGGATAGGGACATGCAAGGCCGAGGGACCATCTTCTCCCAGAGACTGGGCTGACCATCCAGCTTTATGCCTGGGTGCCTGTCACCAGACCCATGACCTGCCTCTGAAGTCACTTAGCAGCCATCCTTGTTAGACAGCAATAGAAGTGCTGAAATGAGACAACCACACTTGCTGACAAGCAGAGTGACACGTTCCTTCACAGAGAAGCTGAGCAGGAGGGTCGACCTCTCATTAAAATCAACAGCGCTTTGTTACAGGCTGAAGGGCCAGCGTGTGAAGCCATTTGGTCATTTGTTCATCTTCACAAAAACACTACAAAGTCAGGAGTTTTTTCAATGTCCACATTAATACCTCTGCTTTCCAGATTAAAAAAAACAGAGGCTCTGCAAGATTAACCAATGTGTAATATTAATATCTGTTACTACTAATACTATTAATTATCAATTGTTGATTATAGATTATAAGTATTAATAATGTGGATTATAATTTTGACACCGATACTGTGTATTATATTAATTATAGTTCATTATAACTATCAGTAATATTCATAATAGAAAATAGTATTAATGATGATATTGCAACCCTGCCATGTACCAGATCATGCACTGTGTGTTGTACTTTCATTTTTTCATAGAATGTTTGCACAACCTTCCTAACATGGATATCATTATTATTATTGCTATTTCTAGATGAAGAATCGGAAGCTAAGAACTTGCTCAAGGTCCCCATCAAGGAACTAGCTATTCCCTTATGGGACTGGTGTTCAAATCCAGCCTTCTCTAGCTTAAAGCCCATGTGCTCTCTCTTACATCCAAGGCTTCTGGTCCTCACTGTACCATTTGTATTAATGCTCTTCTAGCCCTATATATACTTGGCTGGTTGGTATTAGGGAACCAGTCACGGAACCTTCTGGAAAAGGGGAGGAGCAGGTGGCTTCCATGTCTCAGAAGTATGGAGCCATGGAGGCTTTTTCTTCAGGCCAGAATCTTGCAGACCTCCCTTCACTGTTCTTCATGTCCTCTGCAACTTGAGTCAGAAGCTGAGCAAAAGCCACAAAGACAGTCCCAGGAGGTGTGGTGTGACCAGGAATAAACACAGGCAGGGAACATTTGAACCAAAACGCACAGAAACTTGACAACCAGGACATGCCAGGACACGCCAGCCCATGGCTCATAAAAGTTGCAACTTTTATTGTGAACATTCACAGTCACCTGGTTAAAATAATAACAAAAATAATAATAATAATATCTGGTGACACTACTGGGGTTCTTTAGGATTTGGGGGTGTAGCACCATGCAAGCTATACTGCAGGGAAAGGGCTGGGGAGCCCTTTGACCCAAAGGCAAAATGGCCATTTTCTTGCCCTTGAAGGGAAGAGGCACAGGGCAGGGTTAAGGGGCGGAATTTCCCTGGCTCATTCCATGACGCCAAGACCAAGGTTAGAAGCGAACTGAACCACCTTGTAAAAAGCATTATATATAAGTCATCTGTTTACCTCGGCCCCTGCTGTCACAAGCCCATGTTCCTATCAAGGGTTTAAAGCAAACACTGTAAGCGGCTAAAAAGAACAACATCGTTTCTGATTCTCTCCTAAGACCTGATTCACTTACAAAATGGGCTTATGAACTGAAAATTATGGGAGGGGAGGAGGGAGGGGAAAGACAAGAACCCTTTTATTTAGCATCTTATTCACAATGAAAATTGGCACCGAAGCCAACCACATACATTAACATAGCTTGGGCAAATTTAAAGCTTATGAATACATTTCTGTGGAAAAATGTGAATATGGAAAATCCCTTCTCTCATTTTGCCTTTTCCAAAAAAGCAGTGAGTTCTGGGCTCGATGTGTATCCATAACCTCAGTTAGAAATGCCAAGTGGGACTGAGCCGGGGGAGCCCAGGTCTGAAGGGAGAGGAGGGTCTGCTACCTTGGAAACCAGAGGAGAGGAAGGAAGGAGGCCTGCCAGCCCACCCCGAGTGAGATTTCATCATAAATCGCAGAGGGGAGGCCCGTCAGAGTGTGCAGAGGTTCTCTGCGTGTCTCCGGTGATCTGGGTGCCTGCTGGAGATGACCCATTCACATTAGAAGACAGGGAGAGAGATCTGTTTCAAACCTTGCTCAAAACACACCGATTAAAACTGGAGTTCCAGTGGCAGTAACCGGGAGTCTGCTATGATGACCTTGTCACTGAGTTTCTTTCAGAGAGTTTATCCTTGAGGAAACTTTAGGTATTCAGAGACACAAAGCAATTTATCCTCCTAAAAACCTCCTTGAGGATAAAGTCTTCTGCTGATGTTTCTTCTCGTTTTAGTTATTTTGCAGACACTAGGAGATGCTTTGCTTGACAGTCTCCCTGGGAATAAGGGATTTGACAATCATTCATAGAGAGGGAAAACAGTTTGAGATAAACAGGCTAAAGGAGTTGTTCACAACTGCAGAGCACCATCCATCAGTATATCTCTCTTCCACCCACCCAGCCACCCCCATCCACCCATCCATCCATCCATCCATCCATCTATCCATCCACCCAACAAATATTTATTGAGAGCCCCAGGGACACTTGCCTGTGCCACATGCAAAAGTCTGTAGAAGCCCTGGGGAAACACTCACCGTCCTTGAAACTCATCTTCACTGCTTAGCCCGAAGAGCAATAGCAGTGTTGGCCCTGGTAGAAGATTCAGCACTTACAAAGGATATGAAGTAGGAAAGAGATCACTTATGAACCAAGGGGAACTCTAAGTAAATACAGGAGCAATCACTTCGCTGGAAAAGATCAAATAAGAAAATCTAACAAACAGAAATCAACAGTTAACATATTTCTAGAAAGCATTTGGCAGACAGGTATTGAGCGGCTACTATGGGGCAGGCTCTGTGCTAAGCCTTGGGAACACAGATATGTTCTTTCTATACCCACACTCACAGTGCTCCTCAAGGCCAGCTGGGAAGGCAGATGCAAAACAACATACTCATATTGTGGTAAGTGCTGCACACTCTGTGAGAGTTGGTGCGAAAGCACATGATTGGTCTGCAGGCTTGGAATGAAAGTAGTATATGCAAAGGCCCTGTGGTGGGAACCACCTTGGCACTTCTGGGGACGTGTCTGAAGGCCAGCATGGCTGGAGGGGCAGATCATCTAAGGCCCTGTACACTATGCTGAAGGTGATGGAAAACCACTGACAGTTCCTGGCAGGGAAGAGACACTGTTATGTTGTGGGTTTTTATATACATAAAAATGTATATTTTTAATTAGTATGGGTACATAATAGTTGTATATCTTTACAGGGTACATGTGAGGTTTTGATACAGGCATACAAAGTGAATTAATCAAATCAGGATAATTGGGGTATCCATCAACTCAGGCATTTAAAATTTCTTTGTGTTAGGAACATTTCAATTCTACTCTTTCAGTTATATTAAAATATACTCTAATTTATTGTTGACTATAGTCTCTTTATTATGCTATCAAATATTGTCCATTCTGTCTAATTATCTAACTATATTTTTGCACCCATTAACCATCCCCACTTTATCTCCCACCACCACCTTTTTTCCTTCCCAGCCTCTGGTGATCATCATTCTACTTTCTGTCTCCATGAGATCAATTGTTTTTAACATCAATTGTTTTAACATATGCATTAGAACATGTGAGATTTGTCTTTCTGTGCTTGGCTTATTTCACTTAACATAATGTTTTCCAGTTCCATCCATGTTATTGCAGATGGCAGGATTTCATTTCTTGTGGCTGTATAATATTCCATTGTGTATATGTACCACTGCTGGGTATATAGCTAAAGGAGGGGAACTCAGTATATCAAAAAGATATCTGCACTCCCATGTTTAGTGCAGCATTATTCACAATATCCAAGGTATGGAATCATCCTAAGTGTCCATCGACGGATGAATGTATATGTTTGTCTTTTGTGAGTAAAATGGCTCATTGTGGCAAATGTTGACATCAGGGAGACCACTAGGGCAGTCACTCAGGCAAGATGGGGTTGTAGCACCTTTTAGGTTGAGACGGAGAGAATGAGAGGTGTATAAAAGTTAGAGGAAAAGGCACTGTAGGAGATAAGGAAATCAGAGCTTCTCCTTGGGAAGCAAACGAGTAAGAGAGGAAGAAAATGCCTCCCTGCTTTCCATTCATTCTCATCTTTCCTATAGGCTAGCTTTTCTCTCATTCTTTCTGTACCATGAAGTTTCTAGGTCTGAAATCCAACCACAAAAAAAGTCAATGGCAAATCTTTGATATTTGGAATTAGAGTTTCTTATATAGTTTTAGAATAAAATTCAGAGGTCATAGAAACATATGTTCAAATATTAAAATGTTAAAATTGTCTTCAGCTTAATTTTTGAAAATCATGAAATAGGAGTTCTAATGGCCTGAAATCATAGTGCTGTTCTTTTGGGCCCAAACCATACATGCCTCATCTTTCTGGAGATTGCAAGCTTTCCCTTGCACATGAGAATCTGATGTGACAGTCACAACTGCCTACACTTGTAGTGTTACTCTGCATGCAGGTCACCTGTCACTGCATTGACAGTAGGAAGTCAATAATTACCTTAAACTTTCTACTAATGAGCTTCATAAATTACTAATCAAAGTCCCTTAAATGATTAGAAAGTTGGACCTGGATATCACATCATATGAATTTGTCACAACTTAGCTCAATTTATTGTATAAATTTGGCAATTGATTTATATCATATTTCAAGCTCTTATTCACAGGATAACTCTAACTGCCAATTCTAATAGCAAAATGGACCAAGGTCTTTAAAAGTAAATAATGATAATAAGTTTATATATGAGATAAACACTTCTAAATCTCCTAGGTTGCTTTTTTTTTTCCTTAGCTATGGAAAGAAGTTAGGTATGCAGAGAATAGAAGGTGGTTTTTGTTATTTTTCAAAACCAGTTCATCTTTTCTGAGTCACATCCCTGTGTCTAAGCCAAGTTCTTCCCTGTCCCCACTGGCCTTGGCTTTGGGAGACCTGGGTGTGACTCATGGGTCATGATCCTGAAGACTGAGCCCTATATTTCTCCAAAAACAATTTAGGCCCCTCCACCTGTGATGCAATGCTACAACTCCATATAAATCAGTGGGAGCTTTTATGGGTTGACTAATATGTTAACACCCTGTGATCCAGAAATGGAGTTGCCTAAGTTTTTTTTAGGCTGGGTCATATAAATTGCGTCTCAGGAAATGGTTCTAGAGTTTCCAGTGTCTTCCAAGATGATGTGGCAGGATGGGACAACAAATGGATGATTAATATGCATGTCTTCGTGCAAATCTTACCCATTTAGGGTTAGAAAGAGATCAATTCCTGTGCCTTTACACTGGCTCTCAACTTTATACCATCATTCATTCTTGGAACTGCAGAAACTGTCCCTGACTCCCAGGACAGAAACTAGAAATTACATTTGAACTTCATAACTTGGGGACACAATGCCATTCAGCGTCATTTGAAGGATGGACTGAAATCCCTAATTATGCGTTTTTTCCTGACATTTCAACTTAGCTTTGCAATGTTCAATATCCAGAGAGTCCACAGGCTACAAAACCCACTTTCTGCCATTTTCACAAGTTCCTCAAGAGACTATCTAATATAATTCAACATTATACAGACAGATAAGAAAACACCCTTTGTAAGAAAAATAGAAACAAACATAATTTTTTTAAAAAATCAAGCTCTCTTCAACTCAATGTGTCTGTTATTAAATGGATAGGGTTTTATAACTAACCCAGGATGGCAAATAAGTATAAACCACAATCAGTGAGTTGCTGCCCAGAGCAATTGAAAACGATATTCATTCTGAAGAACGTTTAAATGATCAGATTGACTAATGATGTCCACCATAGGCTCACAGTCGTGGAGTGGTGGCTTTAGTGTCATCTATTTGCCATCCACATCCTTTTTTCTGAGCCAGAATATTAAGAACTAATTTACTGAAAATTAGATGGCACACAATCTTAACACATTGTTTAATATATTCCCATTGTTGCAAGTACTCTGTATCTCTCTTTGGTAGAGAAAGCCCTATAACTAATTCAGAAGGGCCGACCAGTGAAGGACACCTCTAGCCCAGATACCCTCCACTATATTTTTAGTATTAAACATGCGCCAATGACTTCCAAATGTTTATTCTTCGGACCCAGAATCATCTCAAAAGTGGCAAACTAAAACAAAATAAAACAACATAAAAAAGACAAGAAGACACCAAAAAACTCCACTTCTTAATCTAAAAAAAAAAAATTCTTCTTTACACATTTTCTGTTCCATTCATGGCATCATTATGAATTCAGACTTGAACTTTAAAGTGATTCCTCTTTTTCTTTCAACACTTCACACAATCAGCTACCAAATTTTAATGCTTAACGTCTATCTATATCTTAAATCTAACACCACTTCTTTCAGTGTTAAGTTTCTATAGCGGCATAACAAATTACAAAAAAAATTTAGCAACTTAAAGAACACAGTTTATTATCTCACCATTCTCTTCAGTGAGAGGTCTGGGCGTGGATTAGCTGAGTCTTCTGATTAGTGTTGCTCTTGCCTGAAGACTCTGGGGAAGTCTCTGCCTGTATGGTCTTTCAGGTTGTTGACAGAATCCAGTTCCTTGCCATTGAAACTGAGATCCCATTTTCTTGCTGGTAGTCAGCTGGGGGCTGCTTTTGGCTCTTGAAGGCACATGGTACCTCCATCTTCAAAGCTAGCAATGGACAATCTCCCTCCCATCAAACCCCTCTCAGGCTCTGAATCTCTCTCACCAGGAAGATCCTTACCCCTCTTTTGGACTCATCAGATTGGTTCAGACTCACTTGAGATAACTCCCTTCCTTAAAGACAATTGATTTGGGACCTTAATTATTTCCACAAAATCCCTTCAGAGCAGCACCAAGATTAATGCTTGATTGAAGAGCTGGGAGAATTTGTGGATTTGGGGTGTTATCTTATAATTCTGCCTACCTACATTTTCCACGGTCACTGCTTTAGTGAAGGCCCTAATAATGTCTGTGTAGACCCCTACAATGACCATGTGAATCTGTCCTGAATTGGGTTGTCCCAGAAGCAGAACTTGAAATACAATGTTGCAAGTTTGGGAAGTCTATTTGTAGAGTAAGGCCAGGAAGCACTTGTGGGGAAGTAAGGAAGTGAAACAGAAAAGGAAGGAAACCAATACAGGGCATGTTAGTAAATACGTTGGTCCCCTTTAATTATTCTCAGGGGACGTATTCCAAGATTCCCAGTGGATGCCTGAAACCGTGGGTAGTACTGAACTCTATACGTGCAGTACTATGTTTTTTCCTATACATACATACTTATGATAAAGTTTAATTTATAAATTAGGCACAGTAAGAGATAAAAAAAAACTAATAATAAAATAGAATAATTATAACAATATACTATAATAAAAGTTATGTGAATGTAGGCTATCTCATTGTACTGTACTCACCTATCGAGATCTCGGTTGACCACAGGTAACTGAAACTGGAATTCAACCGCAAATAAGGTAGGACTACCATTATGACACCATTGTGAGCAACTTGGGCACATTCCTACAGAGGAGGGTGAGGAAGCCTGGGTATTTATCTTCCAATTTCTACCATTATTACTTGAGGTCTGCTCCTTCCTGCTACGTAAATATTCTCTGAATTTTTCTCTTCTTATCTAACTAAATAAAACTCAGATCTGATCCTGTCACACCTCTTTCTAAAAATACCTATGTGTTCTTAAAATAAAAAAACATTTATTGAGCACCTACAACATGCAACGCCCTGCACGTTCAACAGTGAAACGACAGCCACTTCTGGAGCTTATGGATTGGAGTGGTCCGCAAGATAAACTCTAAATTCCTCACCAAAACTCATAGGTCCTTCAGAATCTCATGGGAATCCATTTTGGAAGCATCCTCTTTCACATTCTCCATTGAAATCATCCTCCATTCGAGTCGCCCAAAGTCCTTAGTGTTTTTGCAAAAGGTTGTGCTTTTTCACACTTTCATCATCATTGCTCAAATTAAAGATGTTTCCTCCTCCTCCCTTCCAGGAATTGATTTCCTATAAAATACCTGATGTATTATTTACTTCCTCTGTGTACCACCCTGACACCTCTGCTTCAGTTGCATTTGTCACTCTCACTGCTCCCATCTGAGCTGCGTAGGAGGTCCTTCTGGAATAAATGCATTTAACAATTTAACAATGAAAGGATGCAACAGCATTGGAGGGGAGTCTTTCAGATATAAAGGAATTGTTTTAAGATTTCTTTTCATCTTGGATTTCTATATATAGATTAATCTTGGTTTCAGATGCATATCAATTTAGATAGATGATAAAGATAGAAATGAATAGACATATATCTATGAATAGAGGAAAAATAGATATGTAGAGAAGACAAGAATGGTAATTTTAATAAATATTTAAATTAGTTCTTGATATTCTGGGATTTAGCACAACAGTTTGCTGGTCAAGGTGCCCTTGGGGCTGGTTTTAAAGCTGAAAGTCTTGTATACATCAGGGAAAGGTAAACTATGCCAAATTCTCAAATTTATATAAACAATATCTCTTTTCTTCTGAGAAAAATCTTTCTCAACATATCCTCACTATTTTTTTTCTTATTTTCTTCCTATACCAAGTATTTGGAAACATATTGATAATGTATCTGACTTATTGAAAAGGCTACATTTTTAAAAAATTTTGTTTTATTTTTGTGAAGCCCAGGGCACATTATAAAATATATAGAAGTAATATCTATTAAGCAATATAAGAACATTTAAAGTCACAGTGGGCCTATACAATAAAATATGTATTTCACCAAAAATGCCCCATATTTGTACTGCCACTAAAAATGAACTCCTGGACTCCGAAATTTGAGGTACATAGTTGAGATTCCTTTTGTTTCCCTTGAGTCTTTCTTGGTTCAAAAAAACTGCCAGTTCTAGAATGCATTTCTCTTAGACTTTGTTATAATAGCTATTATTGAGTTCTTATTGTACGCTAAGCATTGCACTATGTGTTGAGGTTTTAAGAATAAGATTGAAAGAAATGCATCAAAGAAGAAATGTTAATTAATTTGTCTCAATAAATATTATACTCAACACCCCCAAATTTTCTAAATTCAAATAGAAAAGGCCTGATTTAATGAAATTTTACGCTTACCTCCTAACAGCAACTATTAATATTTAAATGACAAATCATTAGGAAGCCTGTCATTATACCAAAAGAATACTTTCCTGAGTGAAACAGGCAAGATCAAGGTCTACCAGAAGTCAAGAAAAGTCTAAAATACTTAATTTTTAATAGTTCCTATAATATTGAAATAATGCAATTATTATTTCATTAAAAAAGTAGAAAATATTTTAAATATTTACCTTGAACATGGTAATGATTTTCATTTAAAAATGCAATGCAGTATAATTGTGATATTCATAAGGTTAGTACATGTATTTGTGAATAATATTACTTCTTGTTTTACTAGAATTGTATGATTTGGTTAAAAGGACACAAATTTAAAGTTGTAAAATGGACATCTTTGGATTCATCATTGACCTCTATAACAGTCTGCATGTATGTACAAACTCATTTGGAGAAAACATCAAAGGTTTATTTATTAACTCATGTTGACACAGAAAGTCTATGACATGTTCCGATTAGGGAAAAGTGGCTGATATTTTGGAGCTATCTTTGCCCAGGACCTGTACATACATGAGAAAGAGTATTTTACTTCATAAATACTTCCCGTCTTTAGAATTAAGACAGACTTCCCTCTCTGTACCCTATCGCCCACCCATAAACCAAAACCCTTCCTGCCATTAACCTTGAAACCCCCTTTTGATGTAAATAGAAAATATTCTACTACTACCCAATACACATGCTTGGCCTGTCACGTAAGGGTGAGCCAATCAGAGAAGGTAATACCAGGGCTTGTAGAAATTAGGCAGATATCTGGACATGAGATAAGGCAGGAAAGGAGGGAGAGAAGAAAAACAGAGGAAGAAAGAGAAGAAGAAAAGAAGGAAAGAAAGAGGGCAGGTGGGAAGGGAGGGAGGGAGGCAGGAAGAAAAGGAAGAGAGGGAGGGAAGGAAGAAGGAAGAAAAGAAATGAGGGAAGGAGGGAGGAAAGAAGAGGAAAAAACAACTAGATTTTTTTTAAGGAAGAAAGGACGGGGAACTTTGTCTAACAGGGCAAAGATAAAAAGGTGCAAAACTCCGGGGCCTTTGCAACATGAACATGGAATCTGTGGCTCTAGCCCTTCCCAACAATGAAACGATAGGGGAATTCAGGGCTCGGGCGCTGCTCCGGCATAACTGTGGACAGATTTTCCCCCATATGTTTACAGAATTCAGAAAGTACAGAAATAGCTGTTGAACTCTAAAGCAGTTTTTGTAAAATCACCCTAGCTCGGAGAGGTTTTCATTCTACCCTGGGGACTCTTTGGTGAAATCTAAATACGTGAAAAGCTTCAGCTATTTTAGAGATTTCCTTGCACTAAATAATATTCTGTAGATTGGATTAAACACCGAAAGAAAATGTAGATATTTTCACATTCACATAAATCAAAATGGCTGAATGTTTAAAAACAAAAAAGTGCCCTCAGGCTGAAACCAATTATGGAAATTCTTAGCCGAAAGGGATAATTTATTAGATCATTTATAACAAGCACAACGAGCAAATGAAAACTGGTGTCCATGACCTCAGCTACCACAAACACTACGATGTTTTCTATTTATAAGAAGGATGGCAATACAGTGTGTGGAGGGTCCCTCGCAGGAGGGCCAGGCTGAGGGTCCCCAAAAAGCCTTCCTCATCAATACCGTGTATTACTCTGATTTAGGAGACAGTTGGCTGCTGAGTTGACAACTGGGGGTGCCTTTTCTTTCTCCTGTGATTCTACTCATTGACTTCATTGGCTCTTAGGGAATTAATTTTTTAATTAATTAATTCACAAAAGCACAATAAGAACAACCCTCTTCACCTGATTAATTTCCACTTATTCTGTAGAGAGCAGCTCACACATCACTCCCTTAGGGAAGCCTTCTCTGATGGCAAGCCTCCCCATTAAAATCCAGTTAAATATTATGTCTTCGACCTCCTAATCAGTTTCTGTCTCCCCCTTAGACTAGAATCCCCAGAAGTGCAGTAACAAGATCTGTAATGCTCACCATGATAGCCTGGTGCCTAGCACAGTACCTAGCTTTTAGTAAATACTCAGGAAACATTTTTTGAATGAATTAATAAAGTATTGTTAGGAAGACACTGCCTGCAAAGACCAGAATGCCCAACTGCACTTAAGAAGCTGTCTAGAGGCAGGTGTTTCCAGAGTTGGTTATTTGAGCAGCTCAACCACAGCAGGGCACTTCACTGCCCTTGGTTCTCTCATAGTCACAAGATGGCTGCCTCAGTTAGGAGCACACATTGTCACACAATGGGGTTTAAAACTAGTAAATGAAGGCCGGGCGCGGTGGCTCATGCCTGTAATCCTAGCACTCTGGGAGACCGAGACGGGTGGATTGTTTGAGCTCAGGAGTTCGAAACCAGCCTGAGCAAGAGCGAGACCCCACCTCTACTAAAAATAGAAAGAAATTAATCAGACAACTAAAAATACATAGAAAAGATTAGCCGAGCATGGTGGTGCATGCCTGTAGTCCCAGCTACTTGGGAGGCTGAGGCAGAAGGATTGCTTGAGCCCAGGAGTTTGAGGTTGCTGTGAGCTAGGTTGATGCCATGGCACTCTAGCCCGGGCAACACAGTGAGACTCTGTCTCAAAAAAAAAAAAAAAAAAAAAAAAACGTAAATGGAGAGGGAAGGGATCACTTCTTAAACATCGGTCTCTTATTAGAGAAGAAAATTCTGCCTCAGGGATTTCCTGTGTAGACTTTTTCCTCAGTTTCCATTGGCCAGGATATGGTCACATGCCCTTAACTTACCTGCAAAGAAGGCTGGGAAAATAAGTGTCTGGCATTTTCTATATCTACAATAAAGAGAGGGCTCTGTGGGTAAGAAAAAGGGATGTGCAGTGGCTATTGGGCAGCAATCTAGTGTCTGCCTAGAAGGGCCTGAGACTGTATTCTTTACTTACCATTATTTTTTTTTTTTAAAAAAAGCCTGTCATTAAAATATGAACCTTTTTGTTCTACAAGAATATGGGGAAAACATGTCCCTCATATAGATTTCCTTGGTTCAAAGAGGCAGGTACACAGGTGAATTCAAAAACATTTCATAAATAATAACATACAGTGTCTGATAAGGAAAAAAAAAACCTGTCAACATGATGACACCTTAAAGATTATTTTAACCTCTATTAGATCGGAGAATTGCATGAGAAATGTACCCTATTTCATCTTGCCATCATTGGCTGATGTTATTTAACTGATGGGTGCTGTCCATTAGTGGCTGTCATTATAGCAAAATGGTTTTGTTGGACCTGGAGAAGTAGTATTCCATACTCTTGTTAATTTTTTTTCCTATAAATGTAAAGGCTGCTTTCAAGCACTTACTAGATCAACCAAAACACCCAGTGAGCACAGTCAAATAGACAAACACTGCTTGGGGACTAAAAGGCTTATAGGCTGCTCAATGAATTGATAGAGCATCTGGCATGTCTTTTGCAAGTTTACTGAAACCCAACATTATTAAGAAGTCGAAAGATGCCTAGACCCAGCTCACATTACGACTAGAATATGGGCTTTAATTTAAATGCACATACTGGAAACAGAACTTATGTTTTTTACCTCCTCCTCTGTCCTGATTAACTCCACTTCTAACCCTAGTTTAAAAATTCCTCAATAAGGAGCAAGGTGCTGAAAGGTTATGTTCCAGCTTTGTTGGCAGGAATTTGACATACCTGGGAATGGAAGCCAGCTAGTACCACTGACTTTGAGATGAAGGATGAGTTCCTTCTTCAACTCAGAAAGATAGGAACATGAAGGCCCCACTCAAAGTTTTCCCAGATCTGGGAGATCAGTGACCCCAATGCTCTTTGGGATCATTAATCAGATCTGGCAAATGCACTCATTGGTCGAAACTCATACCAGTATTGCCAAGAGTGCTGCAATTATGAGCCATCCTCGGAGTGGGACATCTCTATATGCTGTGTCCCTTGGGATCACCTGAAATTTCACTCACCTATGGGAAGTGACCTCCTGGAAAATTTGCCTGATGGTATGGTATTATTTCTGTGGCTGTCTCACAGAAAAAACAAATAGCTAATTACATTATTTAGGGTTTTTTTTTTCCTGGCTACATCATTACCTACTTTATCTTCTCTTAAACTTATTTTTTGTATTTATAAACTTCCCTATTTCCAAAAATTTAAAATTGTACCTCTCAAAGAATACCTTTTCCTTTTCCCTCGATCCTGAAAGGCTTGGTAAATATAGCCATCTCCCCATTTGCAGTGATTTGCATGTCGCTCTCTGTGCTGTGATGAGCCTCTCAGAGTGCTTAAATACCAGCGGAGGTTGCTTGATTCATGTGTATGAATATGAGACATAGCAGCATTCCCTTTAAGAGCATTTGCAAAATACTTAAGTTTGAAGGCTTGACATTTCTCAAAGAAACTGAAAATGGTTGATAGAATTAAGCATATTTAGGACACATTAAAAGAAAAACAGCCAGGGAAAAATAAGTGACATGCATCCTTGTGTTGTCCAAAGATCACTTGCATGAAAATGACCTGAGGAGCTTATTTTAAAAATGCAGACTTTTGATCTCCTTCTTCAATGTACTAAATCAGGCTCCTTGTGAATGGGATTTCAAAATATGAGCTTTTGAAATCTGTCCTTTTGTCTCCTTCCTAAGGTGGTTGTTACACATCTTTGAGAATCACCGGTAGAGGCTTTTCCAGTCTATCAATTTCCCTGATTCATTAGTCAATCTGAAACAGGGAGGGTGAAGGGGTGATCACAAGGAGGCAGGAGAAAGGTGTTAGTCTCTAAATATAAAGTAAGTGATAACTAGAATTTAGAGCTTATAGATGAAGGGTTCCTCGCTATTTTTGTACCATGGACTTTTTTGGCAGACTGGGGAAGCCAATACATCATTTTTCAGTGTAATGTTTTTGAAAGCATAAAAAAAAACTACATAGGATTATGAAGAAAATGAATTTTATTAATGTATAATTTTATCTATGGACGCCTTGGGGATCTGTGAACACCAGAATAAAATTCCTGAGCAAAGGGACAAAGTAACCCAACTATCGGAAACTTGCGAAGTGGGAGCTACAGATCAGATTTGGTTGGATGCTGTACGAAGCGTGCAGTCTGATTTAGGATTAGCTTCAGCAGGAAAATCTAGCAATGCTTGAGAGAGTAGGGTCATCGAAGATGTCAACAAAAGTGTTTAAAGACGGACCCTCCAGCGAAAGCGTAAAACACACATATCCCATCTCCTCTGTCTTCCGTTTCTCCCCTTTGCACTGTCTCCTTCCTCTCAGCCTAGACAAACAAAACTTCTCTTCCAATTTGAAAATCATACTTTGGCCCTACATCTCCCTCTAGCTACCATCCTACCTTTATCCTTTTTTCTGGGCGAAGTACCTAGAAAGAAACTTCTGCACGCCACTCCTCTCTCACCTGTAACCTGCCTCTTGTGTCCATTTCGCCACTGCTGTTATTTCCATCAAAGCCAATAGCATTTGATGCTGCCAACCACCCTCTCTGTTTAGTGTGTGGTTTAACCTCCTCACTCCTCTCTGCCTGGTTTTCTCACCACCGCAAATGATCCTTTTCAGCCTCTCCTCCACGGGCTTGCACTTTCCATCACCCCAAAATGTTCTCATCACCAGTCTCTGTCCTCAACCCTCTTTCCTTTACTTCCTTCGCACTTCATCCATCCCTCCTGACCATTTCCACTTGTTTCAGGCCTCCATCCCTACCCCCTGATTTACGGCATCACCTCGCTTGCCTAACGCCCTCCTGTCTTCTGCTCTGCCTTCTCCATTCTCTGCCCACTCCTGAAGAAGAAGCACCCTCCTCCTTGGAGCCGGTCCTTGTCTTCGTTTCCATAACATTGTTTGCTCTAGTTTTCTTCCCAAATATCCTTCCTGTCTGGGTAAGGTCTCTCTGTGTGTCCTCAGAGACCTGAGGTGATGCTTTCAAAATTGTCCCTTCTAGATCATCTCCCCTTCTAGACCACAAGCATCTGGAGGCTTCATGGGACTTACCCAGGGCCTTTTATGTCTCTCCTCCCATCAAACAGAGAGGAGATCAATAATTCTTCATCAAATTAGGAAAATTGTCTTAAGAAGAAAAGTCAAAAGACTGATCATAAATAAAAACATATATAAATGAACAGATAAAGACAATCGTAAACTACTACTACTCATTCTCTGCCTCTTTAGACAACAAATACTGTGAGAATCTTTATGCTGTGATATAAAACAACAAGGGACATTGTAAAAAGAAGGTGCTGGTTAGTTGGGTTAGTTGACCAAATAAAAAAAACTCTAAATCTTCTACCAGCTTCTTACTACCGTACTAGATTCATTTCACTCAATCATTTACTTATTCATTGATCACATAACTTTGGATGACTACTACATGCCAATATGCAAGGCACTGGAGATTCAGTGGTGAACAAATATTCACGGTTCCATCTTCATTGAACCAAGAGAGTAATGCATGAGGTAGACAACAAATAAATACAAGCCAATAAATTGTGACAAGTGCACGAAAAGAAAATATCTTGAAGAATCTCTGGGATCAAGGACAAATGCACACTCTGTTTCTAGGAAGGTCTCTGAGTCCCTGGACAATTGAATTGGCCCATGTGTGAATCTTAAAGATTTCTTTTGTCTCTCCTTTACCTGAAAGCTTAAGCTAGAAGTATGCTGAGAAGTTTATTCTTTCTCTTGCTTCCACACACTCTTCTCGACCCTCCGAATAGAATATCCTCATGGGATAAGGAATGCCCCTCTACCCTCACGTATGGAGAGAGCCAACTCTCTTAATAGACCATGTTTCCTTTACCTGGATACAAAGTGGTTTTCCAGGAGTAAGCCCACTTACTGGTGACAACAAGGTTGGAGAACAAAAGAGGGCTTCTCTTAGAAAAAACCTTTTCCATGTCCCAGTTTTATCCAATTTTATTTCCATTTGTCACTCATCCCTCTGAAAGTGTTGCCACCTCCTTGGATCAAGGAGGCTCCATTGGGTTTGCCTGGTTTTCTTGAGATCCATAACAGAACTCCTTTTCTTTGGGGTTGGCATGGGAGTGGAGGGGAAAGATTTGTGCTGCCACGGTCATCCTCTAAGACAACAGTGAAGGAAACTGTGACAGTGTTCTTGTTCTTCTCTTTCCTCTTTCCTTCCATGCTGTTCACTTCCTCTCCAACCACCTGGAGATAGTATCTATCAATCTAAGGAAAAGAGTGGAAGAGAGAAAGTAGAACATGAACAAGAAAAAGTGAAAAAGAAAACTTCAAATAGCAGAAGAATAAGTAGAAAAGATGACTTTTTTATTGGTCTTCTCATGAAAAAGAATAAATTGAAACTCTGACACTGAGCTGGAAGGTGCCCTCCCCTCGAACTACCACTCAGTTGAATATATGCTGTTTGTTGAGCACCTGCTATGTGCCAGGCATTGTGCACAAGTACGGTATTGTACAAAGAATGTTGCAATTGTAAACACATTCTGGGAGCTTGGAGGGGGCTATCAGCATATTCGTCCCATATCTGTCGTCATTAGTCTAGGCCAATGGCTCTCAACCTTGGCAGCATATTAAAGTCACCAGGGGAAGTTTTATTTTTCTTTAAAAATAACAATGCCCAGACTCCACCCTCAGAGATTATGATTTAGTGATTTGGAGTAGAACCAAGACATCATAAATTTTTTAAAAGGTGATTTTAATGTGCAGCCAGAGCTGAGAATCATTGGTCTAGGCAATAGGTATGGTCATTCTCAAAAGTAATCAGCCTAGAATATCTTCCAAAGTTCAAGGAAGAACCCCCTTCCTCTAGTCAACCCCATTCTGGATAACACCCTGACTTGGATCCTTTGGAGGAATTGCTCTCTCCCCTAAGTACTGATCTCCACTCCCGGAATCTCCATACATCCGAGCCCTCCTGCGGGTGTGAGGCATGGACTGAGCTCTCTGTTTAATAACAGGGTTCTCTCTTTGCTATATTCCCAACCAATATTCCTGCCCTTCTTCTCCAAGCCCCTCTCCTCACAAATAATGTATATCTAGGACAGGTTGAAATCTCAGTTTCTGCCAGTAATCTATATAATTACATTATTCAGCTACCAAACCTACTCCTGTAAAAAAGACTTAAGAGATGTATTTTTTTCCTGAGCCAGAAAAATAGGACTCTGACACTCCCTCCCAGTTACAGCCCAGTTTGAGAAAGAGCCCTATTTGCATGACAATGACTCCGAAAGGGATACCCCACCTTCTTGCTAAGCCTCCCTTCCAGGCCAAGCAGGTGCTCATCAGGAAACAAAGTCTCATCCTAGCTCATGGGACTGCCAGTGCCTTCAAAGTAGGCCAAAGAATTCAGAGCTTGTCTAACCAGAAGTTCTTACCCACTCCCAAAAAAAATGTATATCCTGTCCTTCCAAAGATGACAATTAGCAGCTGCTTCCATCACTAAACTCCTGTGGGATCTGGCTAGTTGCTCTCAATTCCTCTGGTCTGTCTTGGCCACTGCTCCCTAATGAACCATGTCAGTCATGTGACATGCCACCTACTCTACTAGCGAGGGTGTTGCAGGACTCCTTGGACTTAGGTGTGCCCGCTTCAACAAAATCATTAGAGAGTACATAAGAAAGGATGCAGCTAGAACACAGCCAAGGATGTCATCCAATTAATTTGACAGCCATAGATTCCTTCCCAGAAAATTGATAGCATCGTAGAATACTGATAGCTTAGAAATGATCTGATCCAGATGTTACTAACATTTGGGGACTCACGGCCTTTCATTAGAATCTGTCAAAAGCAACAGACCTTCTTCCCAGAAAAGTTGTGTGTGCACAACTTCAGGAGGATGAAATACAAATTCCATGGACTGGGCACATGACCCCCTATTAAAGAACCCTGATATAGTCTAACTCCTCCCATCACATACACACAGACACACAGACACACACACACACACACACACACACACACACACACACATTTTATAGATGAGGACACTGCAGTCCAGAGAAGCATGAGATTCTCCAAAAAACTCATAGGTTAGTAGCAGAGACACAAGGTCCAAACTCCTGACTCTAGTACCATGGGACTTAGTCAAGACCACTGTTTTAATATCTTCTTAGAAGATGTTTTGGGACTGACTTTTTCAGAGACCATTATCCTTCATCTGAGGGTTCCTGTTTGTGGACTTTCCTCTGTGAGCAAGCTGTGTCTTATTGGCAAGATGGACAACCATATGCCTTTGACTAGGCAGCCTCTTTCTTAGGAGTAACGACTTAACCTATTCAAAATATTTCCAAGCATAAAGTCAAGAAATTGGAGAGCCTTGGACAGCCTTGGACAGCCATGTCTTCACCAGAGCACCACCTGGTGGAGCGTTGCAATAAATCCTACCTAAGCCAGGGGAAATGGTTAGGAGACAGGGAGCAGCATTTATCATTTCTTCCATCTTTGATGCTAGAACAGCAATTTTATCCAGATTTCTAGCACTGACATTCTGTTAAATATCATTGAATAAAACAAGATTCAGAGATTAGGTGATTGCCTGAAAAACTTAAGTTTTTACTTCCTAACTCTTTATTCAAAGTTGATATTTTTGCCCTCCCCTTTAACAACAGGTAAATCTAACAGCAAAGATAAAAAGTATTCCTCTTGGAGTAATCACTGTCGACTACATTTGGCAATTAGAAAGAAACTCAAGTTAGTGGGGTCTTCTTCCACCCACTTCCACCATCCCATTACCTACAAGCAATGAAATTCTGTTTCTACCTCTGCCATCCACGGGTTGCATAACCCTGGGTAAATCACTTAATTGCTCTCATCTGTGGCACAGAGATAATTGGAGTTAACAACTATGGCACTTACTAGCTGCATGACTTTGACACTTCAATACTTAAATTTACTGTGCCTCAGTTTCTTCTTCCCTAAAATAAGGAAGACAATAATATTTCTCATCTCTTAAGGTTGGTGCAAGGTTTTAATTATATAATTTGCTCAGTTTTATAACATTTTCTGTTCAATGGCATGATATGGGCTTTGTTGGAAAAGCTCATCACAGTACCTGAGACATCTGAAGTAATTGATATATTTCCCCAAAAACACTTGTTGTTGGGGAATTATTAATGCATGAAACATACATGTAAAGTATTCTGTGCAGTGCCACATCCATACTACATACTTAGTATTTTATGTTCATTAAAATTCAGTGGGAATGACTTTGTGTTTAGAACATAACATCACAGATTTCAATATCACATGTGAAAAGTGAAAATGGCATAACATTAAAACCTAGAAAAATGAGATATTTGTAAGGGAAGGGAAGCAAGAGACTGTCAAATTCACCAGCTTTCATTATTGATGATAAAAGAGAGGCTCAGAAATGTTAAAGGATCACTCAAAGACACACAGCTGTGAAGGGTAGACCTGAAAAAGAACCCAGAACATATGCTTTTAGTTCTGTCTCCCATCAGAAAAATTAAATGACAAAAAGGAAGAAAATACTTTGAGGAGTAGAATACACCGGGCTAGGCTTATTAGTCAGTTTGGCTGCGTCTCTAAGACTTGAATATGGCCTGATGTCTCAGGCTTCATCCATGGGCTGAAAGGACCAAATTTCCAAAGCCATCAGTCCCACAACTCTCATCTGGAAAGCCCAGGCAACGCTCCCCTCTACATGTGGTCCAACCCATCTGTCCTGGAAGTGTCTGGGCTCCAGGACACATGGCACCATCCCACCTGAGGACTGGGACATCCTCAGCAACTGGAAGCATCACATTTCTAGGTTGGAAAAGCAGTAGACCAGGTACCAAGCCCAACATTGCCCGAATTAATAAAGGAAGATTTGCCAGCAAGTTCAAGTGTCAGCTCTGGAGCTCCTACAGACCCTCCCAAGCCCTGGGTTAGATCTCAAAAATCGTTCACATGGTCTTTTAATTTTGAAAAATTTTCAAAAAAAAGTTATATTCATCTTCATCAATGAAGACAGCTGTCTCTTTCCACTTTGACTCCTGCTCTACCATACACTCCTGTGTGTTAAGTGCTGTTGAGTGGATATGGGTGTTTGGGAGACTTGTATAAGGAAAGGTTGAATTGGGAGATATATAGAGTTTTCATTTAGTGAAAATAGTTCAGTGGTTCATGACCACTTGTGTAATGTATAATAAGTTATTGTTTTCCACCCCAGGGTAGGAATGGCCTCCAGAAATACTACCGCTGCCCTCCATGTAAACTCACCCAGTGTTATGACAAGAAGGTACAGGGTCCAGTTCGTATCAGAGCATGAATGAGTCCTATGGTACCTCACTCAGCAGCGGTGCAAGTGGTGGAGGAGAAACACGGCTTGAATGTAGGGAGCCACAAGTTAGTCTATGGACTTGTGAAGTTCTAAGTGAAAGATTCAGTTCTCATTGAGAACTTGTAAAAATGCAAGTTCTCGCTTATAAAAATACACTGAGTTTCACAACATAGACAGTCTTAAATGCACCATGTAATTTTTTTTCTTTTTTGATGGGAAATGTCAAATAGCATATATTAGAATTCCCAGGTTTGTAGGACACAAATTTGTTACAGTACTGAAAAGAACATGTATCTGTGTATGATGTACACAGATATTTTATACATATTCATCAATAACAAAAAATAGATTTTGATCATCCATACTGGCCTAAAGACACAGTTATCTTTTTATTTTCTATTAAAAAGCATAAAGTTCATTGCCATACAAAAAGGTAATCAAAGGAAATATACTCAGATGTGTTGGGAAAAAAAAGCAGGAAGTAGCTTATTAAAAAGCATGTTTTCTTTTGAGGATAGTATAATGTTTGAAGCTTTTTCAACTTTTTAAAATTTGCAATTTCTGGTGATTTTGTTTTTCCTTTTAAATAAAAGTTTATTTCATAACTATTTTTGTAATCGTTTCTTCCTCTTCCTTTGGCCTCTGAAGAAAACATTCTATAAACTTTAGCCTCACAAAATCTGTATCTGTACCTGGGTGGGGGCAAAGAAAAAGAGAGAGGGGAGGAGAGAGATAAAAGGAAAGCAGAGATAGAAGGACAGAAGAAAAGTCCCACAGGACAGAAGTGGCCTCCATGGGATCAACCCGTTTGAATGTGGCTTGACCCCTGAGTTGGTCTTTTATCCCTCAACAGACAAATGACCATTTACTATTTTCCTCTGACTATGCTTTGCATCTGATTTCCCCTAAAGGAAAAGCAGGGAAGTGTGACTGTCGGTTCATCTTGCCGATCTGTGCCAGGTTACTTGAAGACATCAAATAACACCCATTTTGTTTGGTCCATGGGCTGGATAATCCACCGGTTATTCGACTGCAAGCATTTTCTTTAATTGGCTTCCTCAGAGGTAAACACCCTCATTTTCCCCACCGCCAGGCGAGAGTCAGTAGGATTACAAGGCATCCCCTAAGGAGAGTGGCAGACAGACAAAGGAGATTCAGCTAGCAAAATAAAAAGCAGGCCTTTAAAACTATAGTTCTATAGTATATTAAGAAAGCCATGTAATGGCATTATCATGCTTCAATTTCTTCTGGCTTCGGTAATGACAGCCCATGTCTCAGATTTATTCTGAAGAATAATTTACTTAGTGTCATTTCTTTTGAAATCAGGAAATTTTCCTTCCTGAATTCCTTTGTACTCTTTAAGATGTTATTACCAGTGGACAAAACAGGATGTAGTTACATAATAAAAATGTGTTCTGACCAAGCAGATTTGTATGTCTGAAAGCACATGCATAATGAGAAGAATCTTGTGCAAATTAGAGTGGCTTCACTTGGTCCCTTATGTCTACTTAAATTCCTCAATGAATTATATAAAAAAAAAGATAACAGAAATCTTGATTCTACAAAGTAGCCACCACACCTGGAAACATAGGCGAGGATGCAATGAAGGGTTTGCTGCTATTATATGAAAATAATGACAAAATAATATCATCTGCCTCCAGACTTTATGGCCACCTTGGAGTACTGCAAGAAGATGAGAAGTTTGCAGCTCAATACTGCAGCATGCAAAGGGTTAACACTACATGGCATTGGGCTGATGGAAGATTGTAGAGTGTAAGTAAGATTTTCAGATATGAGCAATCACAGGGTAAAGAAATATTCCCTGAAGTTGGGCAAAGGAACATGAAAGGAGATAAGAACTGTCATCCTTTGGCCTGGGGCCAGGATCCGAGAAGTTGGCATCTGGAGCTCTGAATTCACTTGACAAACCTCAGTGTTGCTCTGAAGTTCTCTGGATATGAAAAGAATGTCCCAGCTTAATGAAGGAAGAACAGGAAGGGCCTCTTCGGGGACTTCTTCTATGCCTGTAGTTTCTCTGGGAAAGATAGTTTCAAGCTTCATTATCTCTCTTAGTCACAGCCCACTTGATTGCGAGAAACGGTAATCTGTTCAAACAGGCAAAAACAATGGAATAATATTCAGCAAAGAAAATGAGTGAACTACTGCTGTATGCAACTACATGGGGAATTCTACTAGCATAATGTAAAGTAAAAGATTCTGGAAACAAAATTGCTCAAAATGGGAACTATAGGATTCCATTTATCTGTGAATGCAAAACTAATCTACAGTGTGGTAACTGTGGGGACGCCCTCCTGGTTGTCTGGGCGACATGAAACAAGAGCAGGGGCTATAGAATGAAGTCGATGGTCCTGGCAGTTCTCAACAAAAGGGATCACGGGCCAGGAAGGCAAAGCAAGTTCTGTCCCCTGCTCCGTTATGGTTCCTCCTGAGCAAAAGCAGGAAATGGGGGTGGTGCCTGGTAGCATCTTTTGGCCCAAGGTAGAGAGCCTTTTTATCAGCACTGACACTGCCACCCTTGCCCCTCTCATCTCACTTGTCCACCAAGTCTCAAGGAGCTCATTTGTCTTCTAGCCCACCGAATGCTGTGCTCTGTACTGAGGGCAGCAACCCCCTGCCCCACTGAAAATCTCACAATCCAGTTTGAAGAAACAGAACACTACAAAGATTACAAAACAGAAGGGAAATACGCATAATTTAACAATCCCTCCTGAATAAGAAACAAAATCAAAGTGAGGAAGTTACACCACATTGAAGGGAGGGAAGATACAGAGAAATACAGACAGGTTATGCATCATGGATTTAGCAATGATGTTAATAATTCATGAACATTTCATAAGTTCTTACAGTAAACAAAAGTAGCTTACATATGTGCTCTTCACATGTGGTTTAGAACTGGAAAAGAAGCATAAAAGACTCCATGAAGGTAAACAAAGGCAAAAATAAAGGTTTTGCAGAGGAGAGCTGTAGAAAGCAAGAGGGGTCTTTGGGCTATAGGACCTCGGTGAACCAGCCAGTGACTGAAAGTGAAAGGTTTATGAATAATTTACACCATCTTGCTGTCAGCTGCACACATGCTCTGTCAGCAAATCAACGTTTGTACCAATGTGTCCTCCCATATATTATGGCCATAAATACATAGTTGTGATAGGGTGGGGAGTGGCCCACCAAGGGCAGGGGTTGGAGGGTAGAGTTCACAATAGATAAATTGTGACTTAACACTGGATGAAAAACCAGATCAGTGCTGTAGATCCAGGCCCATGACATTCCGTATCTGCAGGCTTTGAAATCACTAACAGAAAGGGGTTGGGCTGTTAAGAGTGAACCCTTCAGAAGTAACAAGGTCTGGGCAGTCAGTGGTAGAAATCTCAGAGCTACCAAAAAGTATAAGGCTTGAGAAAGAATGCTGCAACCAGTATGCTGGGTTATTTGTTTGTTTGCTCTTAAATCCTTCATTTGCCCTTCCTCTGTAAGCTCCATTTCCTGGACTGTCTTGCCAAGTGGCTTCTGGCTTGGTTTAGTCAATGAAAACCACCGGCGAGATTGGAGAGCAGATGGGAGGGAGAAGGCAGGGTGTTTCTCCAGCCTTCCTCTCTATTTCAGGCAGGGGCTTTGGCCGTGGCTGTGTCTCCCCATCGGTTCCTGCTCCCATCAGGAAACCTCTGCTATGAATTAGCTCCTGTGGGTGGCTCTGATTCTTGGATTCTGATAATACCAATTCTCCCCTTTATCCTTCTTGTCCTAAGAGAAGTGGTAGCATCTTCAAGCTGTTGCCTCACTGACCATTAGTTTTTTGCTTCCCTCCAACACCTCTCTAACTAGTTACCCATATTAAATTCCTTCTACTGGAGTATCTGACGTGTCTCTGTACTCCTGACTGAACTCTAACTGACACAAACAGAAAGCTCTTCTTCTGCTAGATAGTGTGTGTTTGTCAGGCTATTTCTCCCACAGGAATTTCCATTAGGAGTTATTGGAGAAAGGAGGCCATGGAGGTGGGTTTCGAATTCCATGATAACTGTTTTTATATTTTTAAAGAAAGTTAGGCAGTACCCGGAAAGGCATCAAAGATCACTGGGTAAAATTGCAGAAGGGCTGGTGAGAGGAACAGAAGACTCTGGATCTGGCTGCCCACATGGAAGAGAAGGACAGACACAAAAAGCAACCTGTGTCAGATAGGTATCAAAAGTATATGATTTTCTAGGGAATATAAAAGTGAGTGGTGCATCAGAGGAATAAACTGAACTTTGACTTGGAACACACCAGGGAAATGTGAGAATAGAACAGACTTCCAATTGCAGAACCAATCCCTCATAGATTAAAATACACACACACACACACACACACACACACACATGAGCTTATACTGAAGTCTTGACCACCTAGCAGAAAGAAGGTGAAGATATTTCTAGTTCTACAATGACATTAAATACTTCTTTACGTAAAGTTGTGGGAATAGAGGGCTGGGGAGAATAATGGAATGTAGAGCAGAAAGAAAAGCAAAAAAGAGTTGTGGGGTGCTGCAAATGACCATGCTGCATGACCAAGTGCAGAAATAACAAAGAAACTAGGCATCTGCTGGTATCAGCCCAATCAAAGACGGTAGGTGTCAGAACCCCATCAGCTTCATCTGCGAGAAGGCTAAGGGGGAGCTCCTATATGAGCTCAGAATCCCCTGGTGGTAAGAGCATCCCACCTCTTTTCACTATTGTGAGCACCAAAAATTAAGGCAATTGGAGAACTTCACCCATACAAAGGATCTTTCTCTGGCTTTAGAAAAGATATATTGTGAGCTTTCGGGAAAAAGATTTGAAGTCCCAGGCTGGAGCCAATCCAGCCAATTGGGGGCAGTAAGGGTGGAGACAGGAGGAAGGATTAAACCAGGTAATTCAGTGCTCATTGCATTAACTTTTCTGATTGCCTATTTGCCCACAGAATGGGATGAGAGATTGAAAGTGAAGCTATAAGCTAGGAGTAAGTTGTTGCTTTCCCATAACTAAGTTTTCAGCTGTGCAAAAAGGGTTTCTCTACCTCTTGGAAAATGTTCTAGGGGTCTTGCTTGGTTAGACAGCAACTTAAGAGATCTCTTAAATAACGCCATTTTATCCTACTGTAATAGTCTGAATGTGGTAGTGATTGTGGTGAGGTCAAGAACTTTAAGATTAAAATGTGTGTGGAACACACAAGCACTAAAATGGTTGGTTATGATACCAGCTTCAGGTTAAAAATGCACAAAGTGCCTGACAGAGGAGACAGAAGTTTCCAGCATCAGCGGTAAGTACTGGATATTATTACAGGCAACCCTTGCTGAGTAAGATAAGGAATCAGCCATTAGATCTTTCCAATGTGACCTTCGCCTGGTGGGACTGAACCTGCCCCTGGGGAATCATCAGGTGGGCTTCATCCTAGTGAGGAATGTGGGACTCAAGATATACCTGGGCCTGGGAGACATTTCTGCCCCTGATCTCTGGTAGCATCACACCAATATTCATTGAGGCATTAAGTATCTTTTCAAAGATTATACTCATGGCTAAACGTTTCCCAATTTGTGTTTTAGAATACAGAATTCTCCAGGTTATTTTTCGAACAGAAAAACCACTAGGAGTAGGAATAGCCTCAGCTCCAGAAATAGAAGTGTCCTTAGAACCATATGAAGAGAAATGGAGGAAAGCCAAGAAATCAGAATTCATAATGTTAGTGAATCTTCTATTGGGAATTTCTTGCCTTAAAGTGAGCTATTGTGATTAAGTATGTAAGACTCATCCTGCAAAGTGTGGATGGGTAACAATCTCTCCTACATATCCTCACTAACATTAAGATGAACTCTATGAAGCAGCATAATGGATTATCGCTTCTGAATCTGTTCCTAATCAGAGTTAAGCAGTAGAGATGCAGACATTCTGTCCCAGAAGTCCCATGACCTGCCCACTGACACCACATCTAGCAAAGGGATTTGGGGAGGTGTTGCTACCTCTGGAGACTACACAGCCTGGAGCACCCTCTGTAAGCCTGGAGTCTTCTCTTGTTATCTCAGATGGGGGAAGGGGCTATACAGGACTTAGACAATTTGGAGCTATAGTCACTAGCAGATGGTAAGACTTGTTAAAACAGGTTGTGAGAATAGAATTGCAAATGGCAAGAATTTCACTAATAGTAGAGTGCTAGGAAGCCATGTAAATGTCTGTTGAAGGGGTTGGTATTGAACCAGAACACATTATCCCACACTTGAGAAAGTCCTGTACAATAGGGATAATTAAGTTGTGATTTTGTCCAAGACGGTAGAGGACATTCAAGCAAAATCAGTACTTAATTCTTGATAAATTCATTAGAAATCATGGACTAGCCAAGGAACCTATTTAGAAGTAATTGGGACAAAAAAAAAAAAAACCTCACAGAATTAGTGTGCATTGACTTTTATTTTAATTTGGTTTTTATTAATTTTAACTTTTCAAATTTAATTCAATTTCTTACATTAATGCACAGTAAAATTGACCTTTTCTTCTTTTGGTATACAGTAATATAAATTTTGACACATATATAGGTTAATGAAACCACCACTATAATCAAGATTTATAAAAGTTCCATCACCCGAAAAATGTCTCTCATGCTACCCGCTTTGTTATCATCCTCTCTGACTACCCTAAATCTCTGGCATCCTCTAATCTATTCTCCGTCCTTATAATTGTCTCTTTTATGAGAATTTTATAAATAGAATGATATAATATGTAATCTTTGAGACTGACATCTTTCACTCAGCAGAATGCCCTTAAGATACATCCAAGCTGTTTCAGGTACAATAGTTCATTCATTTTTATCGCTGAATAGTATTCCATCATATAGATGTACCACAGTTTGTCATCTGCTGAAGAATATTTGAGTTGCTTACAGTTCTTGGCAATTATGGATAAAGCTGCTATAAATATTCACATACAGATTTTTGCATGAACGTAACTTTTCATTTCTCTAGGGTAGATACCTACAGGTGAGATGGCTAGGTCATGTGATAAGTATATTTTAACTCTGCAAGAAAGTTTCAAATTATTTTCCAGAGTTACTGTGCAATTTTGCATTCCCACCAAGCAATATGTGAGAGTTCCAGTTGCCCTGCATCCTTGTCACATTTGATATTGTCAGTATTTTTTATTTTAGCCATTCTAGTAGGTGCGTAGTGATATTTGATCATAGCTTTAATTTGCATTTTCTAATGGCTAATGGTGCTGGACATCTTTTCATGTGCTTATTTGTCATTCCTATATACTCTTTGGTGAATATCTGCTTGATTGTTTTTATTAATGCATGTTTGTTTTCTAACTGTTGAGTTTTGAGAGTTCTTTGTATATTCTGGATACAAGTCCTTTGTCCAGTATATGATTTGCACATATTGTTCCTAATCCATGACTTATCTTTTCAATTTCTTAATGATGTTTCTTGAAGCAATTTTTTTTAATTTTGATAAATTCCAATTTATTTTTTCTTTTATGGATCATGCTTTTGATCTCATGTCTAAAACTTCTTTGTGTAAATGTTCAATTTACTCTAGGTTACAAAGATTTTCTCTTATGTTTTTTTCTAATTGGTTACAATATAAGAATTTTGCAGAAATTTTCAAAAGTATTCTGTGATTGTCAATTGGCTATATGAAATTTATAATAAAAAGCATTGCATATTTTAATTATTTTAACTTCTGTGTTACATATCTTTTATATTAAAAGTAAAATTTATAATAAATATATGTTGTATATTTCTGATAAAGTATATATACGTGTGTGTGTGTGTGTGTGTGTGTATGTGTGTGTGTATACTTTTTCTGGAAAGCTGTTTGTTAAACATTTACCAACACAGCACTGTTCTGAGGGCACCACTGTAAGATACACATTAGTGGTTTTAAGCATGCATTTTGCATTTTGGCACATCAGGATTCTAGTTCTATGGGTTAATTTCATGTGAGTTAGTTAAACTTTCTATACTTCAGTTTAATTATGTGTAAAATGATTAAATGGGCAGAACCCTGACTTTGCAGCTGTTGTTTTGCAGATTAAATCATCTAACGTTTTGCACGGGGCTCAGTACCATGCCTGGCACACAAATAACTTTCAACAAATGGCAATTGTTATACATTAGATCATATTTCAAAACCTGATGTTCATCTAATGATCATATTAGATTATGTAAGAAAGATTCTGTTTGAGTAACATATTTTAAAAGACAAGAAAGAAAGCAACATGTTTTAGATTCATTTCAATCAAAGTAGTTAACATAAAAATTTAACCTAAGTTCTTAAAAGACGATGTGGTATATGGAAGTAGTTTAGAAAAATTCCTTGGCTAACACTCACATATTATTTCTATAGAGTTTTATTAAAGTTCACAAAGTGTGTTCTAACACATCAGCCTCATCAGATCTTCACAACCAGCAGATCTCAGTTGACCATAAGCATTTCTGCAGTGTTTTACACCCAACCAGGAGCTCTTTTTGTTTTGTGGTAAACCAGAAGCCACTTCTCCTTGTCTTTATAAATCAAATTAAAGCTGCCCTAGGACTTTTTGACCTCAAGGGAAGCTGACCAGCCCAAGGGAAGTATAAGAACTCCTCTCCCTGATGTCCTTATTAACCTATAACCAGCAAGCTGGTTGCTTTTCCTGTTTGCCAATTGCCTTTGTACCAAAATGTTCCCTCCCCTCAGACACCCTCTGAGCCTCACTATAAAGTGGGAGCAAGATAACAGGAAGTGAAGAAAACTGGTTTGTTCTGTGGTCAACAACACAGAGGTTAATGTGTCACTAAAGGAAGGTTCAAAAAGACAATATTTAAGATAACACAGTCCTTCCCCGCGGTTTAGAACAGTTTCAGTGCTTTGTGCTAGTTTTTCTTATGCAGAAATACTTTCCTAATAGTTCTGCTAAACAAATGCACATATATATGTATTTGTTTGCATTTGTGTTTGTATTTGTATGTATTTGTATATACCTATAACCATACTTATTCATATATATATATATGATATGTGTGTCTGTGGTATATGCATAACATGGAGTTCCACTCAGCCACAAAAAACAATGGTGATGTAGCACCTCTTGTATTATCCTGGATAGAGCTGGAGCCCATTGGAAAAACAAGCACCACATGTATTCACCATCAAATTGGTATTAATTGATCAACACTTATGTGCACATATAGTAGTAACATTCATCGGGTGTCGGGCAGGTGAGGGGAGGGGGAGAGGTATATTCACACCTAATGGGTGCAGTGTGCACCGTCTGGGGGATGGACATGCTTGAAGCTCTGACTCAGGTGGGGCAGAGGCAATATATATAGCCTAAACATTTGTACCCCCATAATACACTGAAATAAAAAAAATTAAAAATAAATTTTAAAAAATTTTAATGACTAGTTTCTTTGGCATGAAGCCCAAAGGATTCTCTATTTGTGTGTGTGCTTCATAGATATATTAACAAAGTGTTTTGTCCCTGGGCAATAAAGGCTTAGTCAAGGTTTACTTTGCTTTTGCTTTCACTAAGTGTCTAACAGGAAACTAGACAGATGTCTGGACATTGTATATACTTTCTGGATGTGATATAGTCAAATTCCTAGTATCTACAATAAACAGAATGTGAATTATGAAGAAAATGTTGTTTCTATTTGACTTTAGAATACATTACATGAATATTTTTCTTGGCAATAACTTGCCTATTCTCGTGGGCATCTTCTTCTGGTTGTGCAGTTGGTCATTATAAACACCCCACATTAAACATAAGTCACCCAGACTCAAACGGTGCACAAGACAGTAGGGCAATAATCACTGGGGCAGTTTAGCTTTGATAAAGCAATCTAGAAGTGTGTTGGCTTTTTAGATGGTTAAGAAATAATTGAATCTGTAGATAAATAAAACTTTCATGCTTTACCATGGAAGTAAATCACTCCACAATTATTTATGTAACTGAGATTTTGGGTGCCAATGTTGGACTTCCCTTCTGTTCTGATTAAATTTAATTCCAGAAGTGGGGAACCTGTGGTCTTGGGGCCACATGTGGCTTTCTGGATCCTTGAGTGTGACCTTTTGACTGCATCCAAATTTTACAGAACAAATTATTTTAATAAAGGGATTTGTTCTGGGAAGTTTGGATTCAGCTGGAGGGCCACACTTAGGGATCTAGAGGGTCACATGTGGCCTTCGGGCCACAGGTTAAACCTACTCCACCAGCTTATTGCAATCTTTTGAACCTCCATCCTATCAATATTAGCTACTTCTCTCAGTTTTGTGCCATCTCTAAATTGGATAAGCATGTTTTAAAAGATGTTCATTATTTTTGTCTCAGAATCCCCCCCCCCTTTTTTTTGTAATAAAATCTCTCTCTTTCTTTTTTTTTTTTAGAACCATTCCTTCTCTATTCTCTACCAAAATGGTTTGGGTGGAGCTGACCTAACCCCCTGGTTCCATGAGTGGGTGTGTGATTTCGGCCTGGCTAATCAGAATACTTCATCACCTTGGCCACTGTTACTGATTCAGGATTGAACATGTGACTAATTCAGGCAGTGAGAGTCATCTCAGGACTGCTTCTGTAAATCATGTTCCTCGTCGGGAGTCGCCAACCTGATAGAATGCACCGATGGGGTCATGGAGCCATTTTTAACACCACATGGAGACAGTTGTACAGCATGAAGCCAACAGAAAGGAAGCAGAGCCACAATATGGTAAGAAAAGGACAACATTTTATCACATCGGTCAAGTTTCATAATCCAAGCTGTGTGTGTAGCCTCACTTCTGAAGTTTTCTGGTTGAGTTTCGGTCACTTGCAACTAAAAGAGTCTTAACTTTTTTTCCCCTCTTACAAAAATGCTAATTATGATGTTAAACTGGAAAAGAATACAACACTCTCCGTCCAGAGATCAATCCTCGTGGAGGTTCAGTGATGGTTTTAATGTTCTACCAGCTATGAATATACAATTTTCTGGCTTACATTTTTCTATCTTTTTGCAAGCATATCATGAAAACTCCTTCAAGGACCTTAATGAATTAATCACATACATAGTATCTGCTTGTCCAAAAACACTTAAAAAATGAAAGAGGCATGGATGTCATGAATCCAACCTATTTTTCAATTGTAGAGGACAATTGCCAATTTTTTGTAGTCTAGAATCCTGTTTTCTTTTTAAAATGCACACTGATTTCCTTTTAGAGAATAAACTATACCCTCTGTGTCTGTAGCCTTGGCAGACAGGCAAACCTAGTTTCCTTCCTCAGACTAGAATGGCCCAAGGGTCCAGATCCTCTCTTTGTCTGCCCTGGTAGTGCTGGAGGGGCAAGCTTGGGCCAAAGCTTGTCCAATCAGAGCCTTGCTCTCAAGACTCTGAATTTTGAGTAGTCAACACCAGGATGAAGGACTAGTTGTTTAATTCTTTTTAATTATGGAGCATATGCCAGAGTTTTCTTTCTATAAGATAGGCTTTCCAACCTTCTGTTGCCTGCAAACTAACTGATACATGAAACACCACTACTCATTTCTTTAAGGGCTCACAAACCTGTTTAGTAATCAAGTCTGAAATTTTTTCAGGAATTTCTTTAATGCATTGGTTGCTCTAACTCATCTTTTTCTCTTCTTGAAAACATGGAGACATTTGATCTTTCCTAGTAAGTAGGAATCTTTTACACCATTCATGATTTCCCTAAGGCTGGTGACAGAGATCCTAAGTACCACATGCTGTTCTAGTGTTCCTGGGTGAGTTTCACTTGAAGATTTGAGTTCATTTAAAAAAAATTTGATGATATTTTCCTAAACTTAGGACAGTTTTCTAAACTCTTTACACTTGAGAGGTTATTTATGTTTTTTAAGAAAAAGAAAGAAGAAGGAAAGAAGAGAGAAAGAGTAGCTTTTATCCAATCTTGGATAAAAGCTTTTGCCTCAGTCATACTGAATTTATCTTTTACTTGTTGTTTAACCTTGAGCATGTTTGCTTAATCATGGCAAAGTTCAAGTTGTTTATCCTTAAATTGGAGATAGTGAGCTCTACTTAATATGGTTTGCTAAAGGAACAGCATATGGCAGAAATTCACTGAATGCACATTTTCATTCTCCTGTCCTGCAAGCAAGACATTTGTAATGTCTGTCTTCTTTCCCTTGCTGTACACATAGTTCAAGGAAAACCTTTCCCTTGTATTTGGCGCTTCCTTCAAGACAGAACACTATGTCTTAAAGGATTCTAGGATTCAGTTTTCCCTTAAGCCCAGACCAGCAACAGGTTTTATCTCTTTGGTATTTGCTTTTAGCTATGAATTATGATATCAGTCAGGAGTTCCTTAAGAATTTAGACATAAGAACAAGTGTGCCCCATTGAGAGCTTATACTATATATAATCACTAATGAAGGATCAAAGCAAAAACCAGCAAAGTCGTTCTTATATTTCTATTATGCTTCTTGGGCCAGTGGTTCCCATACTTTGGGATTTCATAAATAAGTGTAAAATAAAATCCAAAGTTACCATATTATAAATTTGCCAAGTAAGAACATCAGAACTACAAATAATAAAATATCAAGAAGGAAGAGATCCATCCCTTCATGGAGCAGGAGTAAAATGGCTCCATGCTAAGCATTTCATCAAAGACTCTTACGAGCTGTGAAGTCAGAGCTCTGTTAGTCTTTGTGTTTTTGGAAGGGTGATAATGGGATATAGCAGAGCATGACAAGTTTCTTATTTAAGGAAAATGCAAGCAGTCACAATTTGAAAATGGGTATGGGCAAGAGGCTGGGGTGCTGGTGATGCAAAGGAAATGGACTTATTCTACACAATAAAGGGAAGATCTAGTGACCCAGATTGTTTGTAGAGAGGTAGCCTTGCTCATTATGGAATGGTAGCGGAGGAATGTTTTCCTTTGTCCCTATGAACTCAGTTCATAAATTGTAAACTGCTTGACTATGGGCCTAATCTGATGTGGAAATGTTTTGTTTTGGTTTTGCCTACATGTTTTAAAAATGGAATGCTTTCAAATAGGTATAAGTGTAGTTTCCAGCTCAACAAAAATTATATTGCATTTTATATTACAGCATTTCAGCTTTACGCATAGACATTGCCTTTCTGGCTCCTTAGGTATATGACTCTTCTACTCATAGTTTAGACCAGGCATTGATAAACTCTCTATAAAGAGGCAGATAATAAATATATTAGACTCTGTGGGCCATATGACCTATATTACAATCACTCTGGCATTGTAGCACAAAAGTAGACATAGCAATGGGTAAATAAATGGGTGTGGTTATATTTAACTAAAACTTTACTTATGAAAGTAGGCATTTAGTTGGGTTTGACCCCAAGGACTGTAGTTTGCCAATCCCTGGTATAGACTGAAAAATTTTTGATAAAGTTTGATCCTAGGAAATATTTTGTGCTCTTTAATGATGTATGTGAGTATGTGTGCAACCAGTCTGATTGGTCCATCGAAAGAATAAATGGATGTATCTCTAAGTCATCCAGCTGGATTTTTCAGTTTGACTTGGGAGTGTCCATGGCTGGCCTTGAATGCCTTACTATAACCCTTTATTCCAGGGTGCTATTCTAAACTGAATAAATCACACTTATGAAAATGCAATGGCTGGTAGAGTTCTGTGATATTATAGAATACATATTTGGTCTTTGATCTTTTTTCTTGACTTATAACTCAGAAAATCCTTGGACTCTCCAAAGCAATGTCTTTTTGTATGCTGAGTTGACTAATGACTGGCAGCCACTAGGTAGCTTCAGGATGGGGGCTGGTCACCAGGAAGACCAAGGCATGATTAGAGGATTGGGACTTTCAGCCCCATCCCGACCTCCAGGGAGGGGAAGAAGGAGGGGCTAAAGGTTAACTTGATCACTGTTGGCCAATGGTCAATGGTTTAATCAATCATGCTTACATAATGAAGCCTCCATAAAACCCCCAAGAGTCAGGGTTTAGGGAACTTCCAGATTGCTGAACACATGGAGGTTCCTGGAGAGAGGTGAGACCAGAGAGGGCATGGAAGCTCCTTACTCCTTCCCCCATACCTCATCCTATGCTCTCTTCAGCTGTATCCTTTGTAATATCCTTTGTAATAAACCAGTAAACATAAATAAGTAGTTTCCTGAGTTCTATGAGCCACTCTAGCAAATTAATCAAACCCTTAGAGGGGGTAGTAGGAACTTCAACTTGAAGCTTATCTGTCAAAATTTCAGAGGCCTGGACTTGCAACTGTCATCTGAAGGAGGGGTAGTCATGTGTGGGACTGAGCCCTCAACCTGTGGAATCTGATGCTATCTTTAGGTAGATAGTGTCAGAATTGAATTGGAGCACACCCAGCTGGTGTCCACTGCAGAACTGATTGCTTGCTTGGTGTGTGGAGAAAACCCCGCACACATTTGGCCACAGATGTCTTCTGTGTTGATTATTGTTGTGGTATGAGATCAAAGGAAAAGCAGTTTGAGTTGCTTTTCCACTCACAAGGTCATAATGGAGAAGAATGCACAAAAATTAGAATTTAGAAAACGTAGTATTTTGAAGAAAGGCCTCAATTTGAAATCAGGAGAGTAAGGTTAGGTAATATTGACATCCTTAAGAAAGGACCATATAAGAAATTTAATTTAAGTAGCTTTTCTCTTGAGCCCCACAGATAATCATATTTAGTATGCAATTTATGTTTTTCTTCACCTGTTATTATTTTTAGAGATCTCTAATTCTCATGAAAGTTCATTTGGGTCAGACTATTAGAGTCACCAATATCCATTTTTCTTCTTTTCTTGGCACAGGGCTAAATTACAGTCCCATTGTAGTCGGTGAGAGGTGCATGATTGAGTGCGTATCAATAAAATGTGGGTGAAGTGAGATATGGCCTTTCCAGGACAGGCCATTAATCCAGCTGCCACTTACGATGCTCCCCCTTTTCTCCCTTCTGTAGTGACTTCAGAGGCCACGTGTGGAAGATGGAAGCACTACAAGACAGAAAATCCTCAGTCCCCAAGGTCCCTCATGGAACAGATTCAACCAACAGAGCTGCCCAGAACTTTACAAAAGCATGAGTCAGAAATAAATTTTTATTATGTTAAGCTGCTGAGATTTGAGATCGAATGTTTGGCAGCTAATCTTCCCAAGTACATAGATATACAGCTACGGCCTAGTATGTTTGTGGGATGGAGAATAAGGGAAAAGATCAAGGAAGGAACAAAATTATGGCCTGTGTAAAAGGAGAGGCAGCCCACTGAGGGACTCTATCCACAATCTGCCTACATCATGGTCCATATGGATATGAGGCTGCACAAGACACTAAGGAGCAACTGATAGGTGGATATCTAAGGATACTGAAGAAAGATGACTCTTGAAGGTTAGATGCTAATATATGATATGCCTATACATAAATCATCAAAGTGGCATGTCAGAGTTTGTGTATCTGTGTCCTGATTTTTCTCATGTTGCCACAGATCATTGAAAACATCATCAGGGATGAATTTCTGTTTAGAGAACCATTTGGAAACCATCTCCCCGTGCTGACTGAGTAAGTTTTTCAGAAGAGTGTCGTCAGTCACAGAAAAGAGGAATAAAAGAGAAACAGAGACCACCATTGGTTATGTCTGCACAGCACCATCCAAGGAAAAGAGGGGCATAATCAGTCATCTTTGGGTATATCCCATCCCACCAGCAAGAACATCCTTAACACAGAAGTGGATGCAGAGAGTGGCTAACCACTGGACATTTGATGTTCTGGTCCTGTTGACAAAACCATTCTCACTGTTATGTGGAAGAATCAGGCTACTCTAGCTGCCATTAAAGATTTAATTCATCCAGTTACTCTTCTTCTGATTTCCGAATGTGAAGGTCATGATGACCTCAAAGTTTCTCACTCCTTGATATTTATAATATTTATTATAAATTATAATTGGTATTTTAGTTTTATGCCATCTTATGAGTTTGGATAACATGACTTTGGTCCTGAAAAAAAAAATGGAATTGTTCTTGATGAATTGGCAAGTTCAAGTTTCTTAGTTTGCAAAGTTGGATCCTGGACTCTAGACTGTGGTGCTTTCACCAAAAAAGCAAATGCCACCCAATGAGATTGTTTAGCAGGTAGCCTTTCCTCTCTTGTCTTATGTGACGCATTCATCACACACGTCTCATACTAGCACTCTTCCTATTTGCATTTCTACTCTTCTCTTTCCACCTGATCTTCATCATTAAGGATGATTCAGTTGCAAGTAACACAAAATCCAACTTTAAAAGTTAAGGAACTCCAGAGTCAGAAAGTTATCAGATGCAGATGATTTCTATAGGTCTTTGGCTCTGTATGCGGTCCTCACTTTTCTCATCAAGAATTGAGTCTATTTCCCCTCCTGTTGAGTCTAGACTGGCCTTGTAATGTGCTTTGACCAACTGAATGTGCTAAACTAACAGTCTAGGACATAAGAATCCTGAAAGCTTTCTTTTACACTCTTTTGGCAGCTTTACATTACAGCTGCCATGTGAATAAGCTTGAAGAACCCATGTGGAAAGAGAAAGGTCCAGCTAGCCCCCAGTTATCATGGCCACCCCAGCTGAGTGAAGCCACCTTGAAACATGTGAGTGAAGCCATCTGGGATGTTCTAGCCCAAGCCAAGCCCGTAATTGAATTTATTTGCATGAGTAACACCAGGTGATGTCCTATAGAGCCAAAAAACCACAAGAGATGAGCCCAGCCAATGCCCAGAATTGTGAGAAACAGTAAATGTTGATTTTTAAGCCACAAAGTTTTGAGGTGCTTTTTTACATAGTCATAGGTAACCTTGTAAATGCCCCTCATATTTCTGAGTTTATAGGGGACTTACCTGTGCTATCACTTTTTAGTATATTTAGGTGTTTCATCTCTTTTCTTTAAAGATAACATTACCATGAACATTTAGTCATGGTCAGATTTAACAATTTTTGTTTGTGTCTTTCATTTCTCCTAGCCATGGTATTTTTTAGATTTGTACATATGTTCAGCTTCAGAGAAGGAAGCAAAATGATGTCTTTTGGGGGTATATGTTAGCAGGGAGTCTGCATTTGGGAAAAGATCAGCTGTATTCCTTGGGAAGGAATCTGAGTCTACCATAGCCCTGAATGAAAGCAATCAACAACATGGCTATACACAAGAGGCTTTGCTCATGCCTAAAATGCCAGGTGAATCAAAACTTCCATGATGCATGGCTATGTCCTTATGTATGCCCCTATTTCACCTCTGGGTGGGCATGAGGTGATAGGTACCCTACTGTTGTCCTTGGGCAGTTGATGGAATACATAAACTTTTAAGAAAGCATTTTGATGTTTGGGATAGATTCCTAATGACAAACAACAGTGACCTGTAAATTTGGGATAAGCTTTGCTAAGAAATACAAACTTATGCAAATTTAGATTCTGTTTAGATTTCTACTTTACTTTGTAGAAAGCTGCAGAATGAAAGATGGCCAGACAGACCTGGTTTATGATTCAAAGGGCTAGAAAAATCCCGGATATATCATCTTCTCTATAATTTGGAAGATCAAAATTTAAATCATTTAGACAAATAGTAATCTTCCCTTTGGAGAATTCCATAGAAGGAAACTCCATCATTTCTCTATGTAATAAAAAACAGTGTTAAAGGAGACCCTATTTCACTTTATCCCCATTCATCCAAAACTCCAGCATAAACCAGGGCCCACATAAATGCACACATATACACAGACCGAGACAGTTTAACCCAAATCCTTAATACTGTAATTTCAACCCATTCCATCTTTCTCTGGACTTGATAACAAAACAGCAAATCCTCCCTGCCTTCTTGCACTCCCTGGAGAGGTCAGAGAAAATGGAATTCTGCTGCAGTGAAAATGGCTGCAGCTTAGCCTTGGGGAACTTGTTACACAATCTTTTGTAAAACAAAATGTAAAATGAAAAATATTATAAGCTCAGCTCCTCTTTAAATTATTGAGTTATTATGTGACTTATAACCACTCTGAGTCTCCTCTTCTGTTGTTAGGTGATATGACTCAATTTAGCAGTGAATACTTTGAAGGTAAAAATGTACAGGAAGTAAAATGATAACTGGGAAAGTCAGGGAAATTCTACAATGATCTACCCCTTGTGCTATCTTGGGTCTTTTACAAACCCCATTGGACCAATGGTCCTAGCAAGAGGGTCCTTTTTGATATCAGGTATCAGACACTAATACATTCAGTTGAAATACTAATTTGATTATTAAATCAATTTTTACTATTCCTGGTTGAACTGAGAACAGATCTTCTAAGTTATAACATTGGATTAGGTCTGTCAAAGGGCTAATGTAATTTTGACTAAGGGAATCCATATAATTCAGGAAGGCAATTTTATTCATTCTTGCATTAAGGCATGAACATGAAGCTCTTAAGATCAGGTGCCCTTAAGTCTATAGGTGTTTCACCCCCTGAAGCTGATGATTCTCCACAACTGTGAATGCTTGATGAAAAAGACGTTTCTACTTGACAGTTATGGCCAAGCAAGATGAGCTATGATTGTGCTTTTCAAACTTTAACATGCATACGAATCTCCTGGAGATCTGTTAGAAAGCAGATTTTGACTCAGTAGGTCCAGAGTAGGGCCCAAGGTTTTGCATTCTTAACAAGCTCCCATTGAAATGTGCTAGGCTATCCCTAGAAAGCATGAAAGCTGAAATTTTCAGTCAAATCAATTATAGGTAGACCATATTTTTCATGACTTCAAATGGACCTATAGAATTAATAACCATTTCTTCATTAATCTTTTAAATTTAATCATGTAATTTAAAGTAACACTGCCAAAGAATGAGGAATAATAAAAAGTAATTATAATGATGTAATGGTAAATGAAAAAAAAATTCCTGAAACAAATGCTACTTAAGGTATATAGACCATATTTTAAGAACACATATGTAGAAAATGACTGGAGGGAAACTCAGCTAAATGTAACAAGGGTTGTATTCAGATAGGAGCATGGGGTGTGTGTGTGTATGTGTGTGTGTGTGTGTGTGTGTGTGTGTGTTTGTGTTGTGCATTTATGTCTATCTTTATTTTTTTTCTAACTTTCCGGTATTTTCCAAAAAAAAAAACTTAGGATAGAGTATTTTCCATAATACAAAAAGCCTCTCTCTAAAAAGAGTGATCAAACCATGTTTATGACACAGGTGCAGTGGTTATTCTGATAATTTTCCAGTGATGGGTAACATTGTTTTGACGTTTGCTAATAAAGAAGCCACAGAACCAAGAGCCAAGAAAGAGAAAAAAAATTAAAGAAACTTTAAAGCATGTGAAAAATTATTGAAGTCTTAATTCTCTTAAATCTGGAATGCCCCATTTATAATGACCTGAGAAGAAAGTAGAGAAAGAAAATAAGACTGCATCTGCTTGATTTTTATCATTCTCTTTGGGAAAAACCAACTTTGCCCATGACCTTGACCATCAATGTCAGAGCCCAGCTGGGCAGTGGGAGGGCAGCAGAGAGTGCAGCCTTTGGGCCTGGTGACTTCAGTCTATTCCCAGCTCTGCTACTTTCAAGGTTTTGATTATATATAAGATACTTACTTTATCTTCTCTGAGCCTCAGGTTTTCCATCTGTTAAACAGGGGTAGTAACAGTATGTGCCTTATAAAGATGTTGTGAGAATTGTGTCAATGTGCATAAAGAATTTAGTCCAGCTTCAGGTTCATAGCTCCTATAAAAGCAAACCTTTCCTAGAGCATGATAAATGGAATGTTGTTTTCAGTGAGTCAACTAAGGGAGGAAAAAGAGAAACATGTTTGTGTAGCATATTTCATAAACATATGCAATGTTACCCTTTTAAGAACAAACACATTAAGTGTTTAATGCTATAGCAAGCCTGTGGATTTCAGGGAAAATTAATAATATAATAGAGTCATCTTTTTTATGGTCACTGTGAGTACTTTCCAATGTTTTGAGATCCCTTGGTAATAGACATAATTTTATGTTTCTTTATTTTCCAAACAAATTTTATGGATATTACTGATGCTGTTCTGGTAAATATTATTCAACTGGTTGTTCAAAAGAAAATAAAACCCTGATTTGAAGGGTTTGCCAAATTCCATGGGATAAATACTTCTAGCGTGACCAGTTTTAACCTACCAACATAACGTGACTTACCTGGGAGTTAGGAAGAGATACACAGTAGAACATCGTTATATAGTATTTCTATTAAACAGATACAATAGACAACCTCTATGGTACAGATTATGGCAAAATTTAGAAACAATTAAAAAGAGATGGGTTTCTGAGAATGTGTTACCTTTGTTTTTTTATGTAACTAATTTAATTATATGTTTATATGATTTAATTATTAACAATAGCTGTATTTAACAACCAACTCTCAAAATTCCTAAAGATTTAGCAATTGGTTCTTTTATACCACTATGGCCTGGGTACAGCACACCGCTCTGTGCTAATTATCCTACAGAATGTGCAGGTCATTATCCCAGCTTTCTCAAGAGGAAACTGAGGCCCAGAGATATTAACAAAACAACTAAAGTTACAACCAACCAAAGTTACAAAAGGACAAAGCAGGAATCATATACTGAATTGTGGAGAAGTACAAATAATATTTGGCATGTTTAATCACTATGTTAATTAAGTCTTTGCATATATTAACTCATTTGATCTTCAAAACAACTATGAAGTGGGTATCTTATTATCTCTTCTGTCTAGATGAGGAAATTTAGATTCAGAAGTTTGCCTGACGTCACACAGTGAATTGTGGAGCTGGACTAGAATCTCTGCCAGTCTTCGACCAGAGCTCCCAGACTCATCCTCTGTGAATGTGTCATTTCAAGGTACAGCTGCTCGTCAGCTTGGGTGAATCATTATATGGAGATACGGGCCAGTGTTGCCAGATCTTTCAACTTATCAAGAGAAAGGTGAAAATATGGACTTTTATGTAAAATAGCCTGATCTTTCTTTAATTCTGAAAAGTCCTTGGTCAACAGGTCTTTGACTATTTCTTTCCATTATTTTCTTTCTCTCCTTTGATATCCAGTTATATGGATGTTGGCTTTTCTTTCTCATCCACCATGACTGTTAACATTGATATATATTTTTTCATCACCTTGTCCCTTCCTAATACCTTCTAATAGAGTTTTCAGCTTCATCTTCTGGCTCAATGAATCACTCTTGAGATCTAACCATTCTTTAGTTAAACCTGATCAGTACATTTGGTTCTCTCCAGTAGTGGTGGTTTCCAAACCTGAGTGCCTCAGAATCAACTGGGAGTGCGCCTTAAAACACAGATGCCTGATTCCACTCCCAGAGTTCCTGATTCAGCAGATCTCAGGCAGGTACCAAGAATTTGGATGTCTAACAAGTTCCCAGGTGATGCTGATGCTGGTGTTCTGGGGATCACACTTTAGAAACCACTGCTTTACTACAACTTTTCTATATCTCATAACTCATATTTCCATTCGAACTTTTCTTATAACTGCTTGTTTCTGTTCCATTTTACCAAACCCCGCCATGTTAAATGTTCATGTAACATTTTAACACATAGACTGCCACACTAGAACAAAAAAATTACCTGGGCCCACAGTGTTTTATTATGAAAATAGAATAAAAATTTTGAAAATAAAACCATCCTTTCTAATTTAATGAAAAATTTATTTTTTTTATTGTTTTCTTTGCATGAGTTATATGCAACTCACGTGGCTCTAGAATCATATTTTATACTGCACGCCAGTTGAGTTGTATGTGACTCACGACATACTTATTGAATTTGTTTCAGAAAATTGAATCTTCATGTGCTTCACGAGGCCCCGGGCTCAAAACTAGCATGAGTTAAATACAACTCACATGACAGTTAATGTGTTAAAATTCTTATTTTAATATATTAATTCTGTTTTGTCTGATACAATCTGTTCAGGAGTTTTGCTTTTCTACATTTCTTTATTTTATAAATATAATGTCTTTACATATACATATATTTAAGTGTATATTTATATTTCAATATAAATATCAATATACCTGTATATGTATGTGTGCCCCCTCTTCCACGATCTATTTCCCTGGGAAATATCCACAATGTGTGCCTTGCAGAAGTGATAAGAGCGGGCCATAGCTTGTGCCTCTCCTGGTGATTTTAAAGAATGGATGAGGTGGGTGCTTCTCAGAAAAAAACCCTGAAGCTATGGGATGGACCACTCACCATTTGCCACCTCACCACCAGGTAACCCTCTTATACATCTTCCCAGAGCACGGATCTCATTTCTAACCTGCTTGTCAATATCTGACACCCAGAAGGAGAGAATGCTCAGGGTCTGTGGGTCTGATTTAGCCTGGTATCCACCATCTCTCACTGTAACCCAGTCTAAGTCCAGCACTGACACTATCCTGCCATTCCAGCCTGAGCCTGTGTTAATGATACCTGCTTCTTTCTAGAGTGACAGGGCAGGAAGTGACCCACCCAGGTAACGGTGTGAGAGGAAAGTGCACCATATGATTCCTTCCCTCACCCTGATCACTTTCTCTCTAGATCTCTGTTTCCCACCCACTCTGAGATAGAGCTCTTTCTGCCAGTTTGTGCCTTAGTATGTCAGATGCATGTACCCCTTACTCCTTCAAGTGGGGTTTTGGGGGGAAAGACCTACTAGCTTATGTTTGCCCATCATCTTGTCAAGAAATGGAGCCTGCGCATCTACCTCCTCAGCACACTAAGCTACCTTGACCCTTCTTCTCAAAATATCTCTTCTTACGATCTTTTCATCTACCTTCTTTTCATTATTTTCAACTCTTCATTCTCAGAAGTCTTATCTTTTTAGTCGCTTTGGAGAAGAATAAAACTCTTTCTAAAATTTTCCAGTTTTCTGTAGCAAATCAGTTTTGCTCTTTGACTAGCACTTTGGGGCAATGTTCTTTTTTCTTCAGCTGGAGATTTCTCGTAATCCTTGTTACATGTTTGAAAGCAATATGTGCTTTACCCAGATTCAATATTTTCTAATAGTCTGAGTCTGTTGTACATCACATTATCTCAGTTCTGTTTGTTGTTCAGTTGGTTGCTTTCTAGCTAAAATACCTTCTCCCTGCTTAGTAGCAGGCTAATTGCCCAGGTTTCCAAAAATTCTGTGACTGCTGAACTGAGTAGAGATATTCACTCATCTCTGCTGACTTTTTTTCTGAAACACTGAATAAGTGGCATACCTGAAAATTCAAGACCTCCAGCATCTCCTGCAACCAGAGTCTAGGCTATCACTATACCTCCTTGGCTTCTTCTGTCACTTCTTCTCCCTCCCTTCCACACTAGGCACCTCTCACAATCTTCCTAATCTGCTGTCTTCTGAGAGCTTCAGTCTATGAAGAGATACAAAAAGGAGTTGTGTGCATAATAGGAGGAGAAATAGAGTCCATGCTTCTGGAAAATCAGCAGCTATGTAAAAGAAGGATGACTGAGCTAATTTTTCTTGGCTTAGAATCCCAGTTATTGATCCAGGTATTACATTAGTTACAACAAGCTAGGTTATGCTGCACTAACAAAGAATTCAAAATATCAGTGACTTGAAAGAAGGAAGTTTCATATCTGATAGAGTAGTCTATTTATAAAAATGTAGCAATTTTCAATCTGTGTTATTCTTTTTATATCCATATCCTTCGGCAATCCTCTCACACAATGGCTCTGGTTTGGTCATATAACTTGTTTTGGCCAATAGGACATTAGCAAATGCGATTCAGGTGAATTCTTGAAAAGTGCATAAGTACATATTCTTTGAAATTCTTAGACCATCATGTAAAGAAACCTAAGTTAGCCTGCTGGAGATTGAGAAACCACGTGGAGCAAAGACAAACTGCCCCAACAGAGACCTGTAAAGGCTATCCACCTTCCAACTACCCAAGATCTGAACGAAGTCGTCCTAGATCAACCTGCTGACAGCCGACTCGCCAAGTGACTGTAGGCCATGAGCGAACCCCTCAGAGACTACCTGCCGATATGTGAGGTAAATAAAATGGCTGCCATTTTAAGCCAGTAAATCATAAGTTGGTTTGTTATATAGTAAAATCTAACTGTAAAAAAACTGTAAAAGCTACACATTCATTGGAGGACATAATTACTCATTATTTTATATTGCTACCCAACTCTTTCATGGTTGGTATTACCCAATGATATTTAAAGGTACTTAATGGAAAGACTACATTACATATACTTCAAAAAATATTCCCTAATTGCGGCATGAACAGTGATGAATGTACTGTGGGAATTTAAAATATTTTTAATTGAATCAAATAATGTTTTCCATAATTCCCTGGCCACGTGTGAAATATGCATTAGGAGAAAAATTACATTGATATTAAAATACCAACAGCATCTAAAAGTATTACCCTCATCATAATTTTATCCCAGTGGCATTTTTTCTCATTAATTATAACACTCTTCTGGGTAATGGAACGGCCATCCCCACTTCTAAAGAAATTCCACCATAAGTGCATTAACTACTGCTCCTTTAAAGCATGCCAAAACTTGTGTTGATCAAATAAAGAATGGCCTACATGGACGCCGCAAAGCACCATGAAAATTCTATTGAGAAACATAAGTTAGTTACCAAATGCTAGAGACCTTCAGTGAGGGCAAACAAATATTATAAATATATTAATATATAGATGTACTTTTATTTGTCTCTCAATTTTCTTTTCAAATCCCCCTGCGAGTGCTCAATGTAGAGTGAAAATTCTCTGTATTTTTATGCAGGTGTCTCAAGGGCATTTGGAGGTAGAAGGGCAGCTTGTTTCTGAAACCTTTTGGAATTTCAAACCGCAATAAGTTTTAATAAATTGGCATCACTATGCATCAGCATTTTCATTAAAAATATAAAAATTGACCACTTTAATAAGAATAGTGACACTAGAAGCAGGAGATAACCCTTCTATTTTAAACAGAAAGCAAAATTATTACTTAAATACTCAAGAAATAACAATCTGATGCATCACTTACACACTCTTATACATATGTTTGTGTAAGTAATTATAAAGCAACTTAGCTTTTCCAGATTAAGAACTAATAGCGTTCCCTATATTCCTGTCACTAGCATTCTCTTTATCCAAACCATTAAATGTTTTATTTTATAATAATATGAACAAACATTTATTGTATACTTATTCTAAGCTTTATTCTAAACATTCTATAATGTATTTAAAATAAACATAAATATGAACACCCCGGTTAGGTAGATGTTATTGTTTTTCTCATTTTATAAATGAAGAAACTGAGGCACTGAGAGGTTCAGTAATTGGCTCAAAGTTACTCAGCTGATAGATGAGGGAGCCAAGGTGATATGATAGCTCGGAGTTTGATTTATGCATCAGGTCCTTAAGCACTACACAATTTAGAAACCATAGTTTGGATCCAGTTGAAAACACGGTGCATACCGACGTATGACCTGGGATGAGTCAACAACCTCTTTGAAATTTAGCCATCCTCGTGTCTACCAGTTGAGAGTGGTTTAACTGAACTTCAAGGCCATCTAGCACTAGCATGAGATAAACCTCAATGTGTACAGTCTGTGCACACTGAGAGTGTGTGAGTCCACATGGGCCAAGACCATGGCCACGGCTCAGCCTCTGCATCTTTGAGAATATAGACCTGCAATATCCAATGTGGGAACCACTAGCCACATGTGCTATTGAGCACCTGAAATGTGGCTTATCTGATGGAGATGTGATGTGAGTGTAAAAATGCACACCAAATTTCAAAAGACACATTACCAAAAACCATAAAACTTCTCACTAATATTTTTATATTGATTATATATAGAAATGATAATTTTGGAACTGTTGGGTTAAATAAAATACATTATAAAATTAATTACTCCTGTTTCTTTTGACTTTATTTTTAATTTAGCTACTAGAAAACTTAAAATCACATATGTGGCCTGTATTATATTTCTATTGGTTAACATTGGCTTAGATGAAGAGTAGTTAAGTAGAGGAGGGCCTGATCTGTAATAATTACCACCAAGCCCAGATTTTACTTATACTAATTTAGTTCAACGTAAATAAAGGGAGTTTCTGCACTTAGGAAATAATGAGCATTTTCTGTTTCAAAGAGACCTTTATTTATAATATTTACCTTCAAAAAGATTTGAGACAATATTGAGAAGGTATAAAATTCACTAAGGCAACAGCTTTCTTTTCTTTTTCTGCTTCTCTCTCTCTCTCTTTCTCTCTCTTTCTCACACCCCTTCATCTGTCTTTTATGTAGGTAGACTAATAAATGTTTAACACCTGGCTCTGGGAAAAATCTGATTTATAGAGTCTTCCAATTTGCATGGTGTAATACTCCCATCGTGACAGATTTTAAACTACCAACGTGATGCCACCGAATGTGAAGTTGGGAAGAGATGTGAAGTACTACCTCACTGTATACTGTTTCCACCACAGAAGTACGGCTATCATCTGAATATGTCCCCAGAATTCATGTGTGAGAAACTTAATCCCCAGTGCAACAGTGTTGGGAGGTGGAATGTGTCTAGAGTACGAAGGCTCTGCCCTCATGAATGGCTCAATGCTGCAGGAGTGAGTTCTTGCTCTTCCGTTCTTCCGCCGTGTGAGAAAACAGAGTTCCTCTTTTCCCCTCTGCCTTCCTCCGTATGAAGATGCAGCAAGAAGCACGACACCAGATGCTGGTACCTTGATCTTGGACTTCCCAGTCTTCAGAACTGTGAGAGAATAAATTTCTGTTCTTTATAAATTATCCAGTCTCAGGTATTCTGTTACAGCAGCATGAAACACAGTACGACAGATAACAGCGGATGTAAATAAACTTAAGGGCATATATAAAAATAAAATGTAGTGAAATTTTTAAGAAGTAGTAAGTTCTACATATTTTATTCCTTTGTTTATAATATAATTTCTTTAATTGTAAGTTTATATCATTTAATTAAAAAAAAAAACTAAACATCTAACAATTGACTATGCAGCTGGCTCCAGCCCATCACTGCTATACCATGTTCTTGCAAATCAGACGGAAAGAAAACAAAACTTCTTCTAAGGAAAAAGATCTTACCTCCAATCACCCAACTATTCACAAGGCACAGCCCTGGTTAATGGTTATCATTTACAGAGATACAGTACTAGGAAGAGCAGGGATAGTTTATTTAGCTGATTCTGGTGCCATTAATTTTGGTCTCACAGAAGCCATCCCAGAGAGAGGCAACAGAATCCTTTCCAAGAGCCCTCTAGGGAAGAGAATTTCAGCCTCCCTTGGTCACTCTCAGGAAGTTCCTTCTTACAACTAACCTAAGTCCCTTTTGCTATAGTAGAGGGCCATTCCTGTTTGCTGTGTCTTTAGTGAAGGGGAAACAGCTGGTTACCATCCCCTGCATTATAACTCTTCATGTAAGGAAATGAAACACCCCAAACCAGCTTCCAAATCTGTTCAGCTGTAAAAACAGGTTCTTCTTGAGCAAAAACAAACAATAAATTAAATGGAATTGGGAGTTGAGAAGTACTGCATATTTCACTCCAGGGAAACACCTCGGGCCAGGTTATACCCTCGTCAGTGCCTAGTGATCAAAGGCAAATTTTCCCTGGAAACAAATTCAAGGAGTGAAACAGATGGGATTATTAATCAAATTGCTGTTAGTATTTTGGGCCATCTTACAGAACATCCTAAGCAGGAGGCGTCCTGGCCTTTATCTTGTAATAAGATTGTAAGATCTTGGCAAAATGCATGTTACCTTGTATGCTGACGCCTTACTTGCTACATCCAAAGTATTTTTTTATGAAAAAAAATGTAATAAATTAAAGTAGTTGCAGAAGCCACATCTTAGGCGGTACAAGAAGTCCAGCAGAGGCTAAAATGGCAACTAATATTCAAAACCATGCCACCCGCATTTTAATGCTAAGGGTTCTTATCTCTCTGGAAAGAATTTAAAAGGAGAGGCTGAAGAATGGATTCCATAGTATAGGACTAGCCTAGCAGGAAGCAAAGGGGTGCATTTGGAAAAGACAGGAAAGAGACAGCCTGTGTTCTTGCCAGTTCATGGTAATGACATACACATCAGGGAGAGAACAGCACTGTGAAGTTGCAAAACCAAGGGCATTTGGGAGGTGGGTTCGTTGCTTGCTGTATTTGCCCTCCACTCTCTCTGATTGCCGCCTTTGAGTTTATATTTATTCTGATGTTATGGAAACTTGAGGCTGGAGTTATGATACTAGTGACTGATTTATTTGCATATTCTCAAGCAAGCATAGGCCTTTTTATTTTGTGTAGCTCAAAGAGGTCATTCCTCTCATCCTGCCTCATCATTTGCTTTCTGCTTTGACTCAAAAAGCCCAGATTTCAAAGCCAAACTCAGCTCAGACTGCCACATTTGTCCTTGGACTATGTCAAATCCCCCGGAAAGAAAAATGGATTGAGTTTCTTTTGCCTGGATCCCTCAGGTAGAATTTGGTGGTGTGGGAGGATGTTTCCTGAAAATGAAGCTCAGCCCTGCTTTCAACCAAGGAGCCAGAAAAATTTTGTGATTCTGACCCACACTGGGTGTCACCTCTTCTGTAGACACTCTTTGATTGGCCTTCCATTTCTTGAGGAAAGGTTTCCAATGTGCTAGAACAAGGTAAGGGGTGGAAACATCCTTCTCTAGAGCCACATAATCCCACCCAGCCACTTGTCACACCTCTCTATGATGAGCTTGTGTCCTGAAACAATTCCCACTGAAAGGCACACTCTTTGTAAGCTACAGCAAGAGTCAAAAAATGGCAGCCCACAGTCCAAATCTGGCCCATATGGATGTCTTGAGTAGTCTTCAAAATACCTTCTTATCTTTCAATCTGAATGAGCTGAATAGCATTTTACAATTGAGAAATTTCACTTGTAAGCCTACATTTCTAAATGTTCCAGAGGACCTTGCCACACTGTGCTGAGTTCCAATGTGGCAGCAAGTGTCACGGCAGAGTGGGACTGCCTCTCTGGGCATCACGGTCCCCACAGCTCCCGAGTATCAAAATGTCCATTGCTATTTATCATTGCATTTGCTCTGTTAGGTCTCTATTTCTAGGTTTTCTTTGCTTATGCCTTTCCTACATGCTACTAGCCTGAAATATTTTTAAGAAATGAAAGGCAAAGCTGTGCCCTGAATGAAGAGTTAATATGAACAAGAACTTGATTGTAAGCTAAAGAGACCGTATAAGTCAGTTTAAGAAAGGGGACATCCTGAAAGCTGTGCTGTTTCTTGGCCACAGGCTTCCTTCTCATCCTCTGGAGTAGGGGTTTGCAGAATCTACCCTGAAGAAGGCCAAGATCTGGGGACTACACAAGGAAATAAACCAAAAGATTTGTCAGTTGTTTTCCTGTACCAGTCCAAAGATGACCATTAGCAGTTTCCCTCTTTTTCTTTTAGTATCTATTTTCTATCATTATTACAACAAAAGTAAGTTATAGAAAATTTGGAAAATATAAAAAAGAAGGAAGTCTCTCTCTTATTCCTATATCACTGTCCCCTCTTCTTAAGTAACCATGGTTATCTGTTACCTGTTGAATCCTTCCAGAAAATGTCAGGGATCTATATGCGTCTACAGCCATTGTTTTACACAAATGAGATTGTACTATGCTCATTTTGACTTAACAGTATTAGCACATTTATTTCTTCATCATTCTCTTTTGAAGGTGATGTCTTTATAGTTTTTATTAAAATGATGCACAGCTGTAGTAAATCATTCAAGTAATAAAAAAGGGAACAAACAAAATTTAAAATTACCTAAAATAATTTTCACCGGGAAACAATGGTTACTAACATTTGAAGGTCTTCATCATAGCCATCTTTGTATGTATATATACGAACAGAAAGATGGTTGGGCAAATGGATGAATGAATGGGAGGAAGGAAGGAAGAATGGACAACAGATTGATAGATCAGTCAACAGATACACAGGAAAATGAGATCATGTTATGATGGCATTTTGGAATCAAAGCTTTAATTTTTCTTGAATTTAAAAGTAAAGAAAAAGAACACTAAGGAACTATTCAACTTCAGGAAAAAAATAGTTCTTCACAAAATGAATTCCTAAATTATCTCTCTAAAGGAACAATGTGAAAAATATTAAGTGTTAGATGGTATCTATCAACTCTCCTTTATGAAAAATGTGGAAACGAGCATTCCTTATTTTATTATGTATATTTTTTATATTGGAGTTTTATGACACTTACATTCTGTTCTGTCATAGTAATTTCAATAGTTGTTTAGTTTTATTTCTATATTGAGATAACACCAATGCTCACCACCAACAACCTTTTCTCCATTCCTGAGTTTCTTTTATATTGATTTGTTGACTGGATTAAATATTTCAACAATTTTGTTTCAAGAAGAGCTCTTGGGTGTTCTATTATTTGAATTTTTGCGTATTTGAAAATGTTGATGTGTTGACTTTCTGCTTGAAAAACAACTTGGCTGGATCTAGAATTCTCAACTACTATTTTTTCTCAGAACCCTGCGGACGTTGTCCTACTGTCTTTGGGCATGTTTTCTGTGCAGATTTTTGAGAACAATCTGATTATCTTCCCAATTAGTGATTGCTTTTTCTGTCTAGAAGCCCACGAAAGTCTTTCCTTCATATTTGTGTTTTAATCATTGGGACTTTTATCTTGGTTGTGAGATTATTATATCATTTTTGCCTTGGACAACATGTACCAACTGGATCTGAAGATTCAATCTTGTGGAAAACTTTCAGAAATCTGAAGGCACAGAGAGCTTAAGTAACTTGCTCAAGGTAACACTGCTAATAAATGGCAGGGTCTGGATTTTAACCCAGCTGTTTGATTCTAGAATCTAGCCCCCTCCATGAAGTACAGTTTATCCTAATAAGGAAATGTATTGGCTACCTTCTCTCTTTAGGCCAGTTAGTTAGTTGGCTAAATGTGATTTACTCCAAGGATGTCTGCACTTGGCAGGTGCTGGACAATTTAGACAGTCCCCCACCATGTCCAGCGAAAGGATGGCAGAGTAGGTGTTAATCATTGTGGTACTGCATTCTTTTAGAAGAGAAAGGAGGTGGATGGAAAAACAAAGTAGCAGAATGAAAGGAAGAAGAAGAATAATCAGAGGGAACTGATGCAGACTGACGAAAGCAGAGCTGGCTCCTGCTACCACAGAAGCTAAGGACAGCAGAATAGAACTGGCTTCATCCCCAGACATCCTCTCCCCTGACCACAGCTTCCCCTGATGATCCCAGGTGCTTTAGTTTCTGGGCTCAGCACAGCACCACCAAAAAAAAGGTCATGTAGTGCATAGGTGTCTAGCAAAGTCAGCCCTCTAGGACATCAGCATAGACAGTGATTCTCAAGGTGTAACTGGGAAGCACTGTCCCAGTTCCATACCCCACCTCTCCCCAGACCTAGATCATATACCCTTAAACCTCTACCTTGAGAATTGCTCATTTAGGCTGACATTCTCTCTACAAAAGGCTATTTATTATCAGGAAAGGGTCAATTCGCCAACCTTTGACCCATTAGGAGAACACAGTAGACTCACAAAGTTGGAAGGGGGCTGGATACAGTGGCTCAAATCTGTAATCCCAAGGTTTTCAGAAGCTGAGGCAGGAGGATCACTTTAGGTCAGGAGTTGGAGACCAGCCTGGGCAACATAGTGAGACCCCATCTCTACTAAAAAAGTTTAAAAAGTTGGAAGAGCTTTAGAGAGCAGTGAGCCTATCCTCTTTCTCATTTTAGAGATAAGGCAGTGGTACTTGATTTTTAGGTTAGTCAACTGTGAAATTAGAAAGCAGGGGATATGGAGACATGGGACATCGGGGCCTGAAAAAATATGAGCATGGATACAGGGATAACTGCAGCAGGGTATCCTGTTGTGGGTACCCTGCCCATGTCCCTTTTCCTGGGCAGATGCACTCATCCCTGCCTGCCGTAAGTGTTGGCTGCTAATGGCTTGCTCCTTACCCCTACCCCACCAGGGGCCACCTTGTCTGGCAGATTATGCCATCTACCTCGGGCATCCCACAGCTAATGACCAACCAAAACAGGAATATGAAAGAAAAGCTTCTTTATACCAAGGTGGAAAAATGCATGATCTTGTGCTCCCCGTGGAATCAGGCTAAGGCTAGGTCACAGCTGGACCATGTCCTTGCCTATCTCCTAACTCTGCCCGCTCCTTGTTCCCTCTCTTTCTCTTGGTAGCATGCCTCCTATAAATCATATGTATCTGAATTTCCATCTTAGACTGTGCTTCTGGAGAAGCCAACCTCAAACACGCAGGAAGGATACTGACTAGGGAAGGGAACAATTCAATTACCGGCCCACTTAACATTCTAAAGGAGACTCTGCTGCTAAAATAACTAAGGATTTACCCATTCTCTGTTTTCTTCTCTCCAGGAAAAGAGCTACAGAGTGTGAAATCCATCCCTTAATATACAGTTATGCCAGCTCTGTGTTTAGGTTCAGAGAAGAGTCTACACCTCTAGCTGGTAACGTGGTGACCATTCCGTGAGTTTCCAGGGACGGTGGGATTTAGGTGGCGCCTTTGGTGTGAGACATCCCAGGGCCTTCCAGGGCTAAACACATCGCTCCTTAGCCACACTGCCCTATTCTACTGCCCTATTTACAGAAAGAGGATTCATTTATCTTCTGCTTCTTTAATCAGTTCCCTAGATGGGAACTCTTCCACAAATTGAGATACTTAGTGACAATAGTATTTTATTTAGAAGCAAAGCAATAACAGGGCCATGTTTGAGAACTATAGGTTGGAGTTTCTAGAAGTCAGAGATGTCCTCTCAAAGTTTAGGATGTGTCCTACCAACTGATGAGATCATCTTAAATCTGTTCACTCTGCCTGGGACACCTCATTGGGACTTTCCCCTTTCTCCTCCACTTCCTCCCTCCTCAGTAATCCCTCAGTCATTCTTCTCTACCCAGGATACCCCATGGTGGTCCTACATCCTTGTTAAATCAGCTCAGAGGGGTAAGGCTGGAAGCAGTTAGTTCTCAAAGACAGTGGCCAAAGGAGTCAAACGATCCAGCAAACATCAATTGGTGCCAGCAAAGGAGAATTGCAACAGTGCCCTTTAAAATAGATTGCTTCATTTACAACTTACCTCCTCCGCTCAAAGGGGAAGCTACCTGAAACAGTTTGATTGACATTATTAACTCATTATTATAGCTGAAAATCCAATTAATGATTTTTGTTTTGTTTTGTTTTTGAGATGGGGGTCTCACTCTGTCACTCCAGATAGAATGCAGTGGCATCACCATAACTCACTGCAGCCTCATACTCCTGGGCTCAAGCAATCCTCTTACCTCAGCCTCCCAAGTAGCTGGAACTATAGGCACACAGTACTGCATCCGCCTAGATTTTTTTTTTATTTTTTTGTAGAGACAGGGTCTCACTATGTTTCCCAGGCTGGCCTCAAGCTCCTGTGCTCAAGTGGTCCTCCTGCCTCAGCCTCCCAAAGCTCTAGAATGACAGGTGTGAAACACTTTGCCAGGTTTTAATGGCAAACACTCTGACTCCAGACATTGTAACCAAAGACAACCATTGACTCAAGAGGTAAGTATAATACTGATCCTCTTTCTTTTCGGTTATTAAGACTAAACATTAGTAAAATATAAAGTTTGCAAAGTGAGAGCCACAATCTGGAAGCCAATCGGTGATCAAATAGCCATGCTCTATCAGTCAGCAGATGTGAGGTTGTGCGGCCATGGCAAAGAATGCCTGAATTTTAGTGACTGAAAACAACAAAGGAGTATTTCTTCTTCAGGCTACAAGTCATCTGGAGACATTACTCAGCTCAGAAATGACATGTCACTTTTACTCACGGCTCAGTGGCCGGAAATGGGCTCAAGGATGACCAAAACCTGCATTCTCTCAGACTAGACCAAAAAGAAATCTATCCATTTAGAAAATTCCCTACCATCGAGTTTTACTCCATTAATAAGTATTGATTAAATACTTCCCATGTGCCCAGCACTGTGCTATTTCAGTATGGGCCACAGAATAAGTTGAAAACATTTTATCTTCTAGAAGATTCCAATATAGCTGGAAGATGATTCAATAAACAATAAAAATATATAATAATACAAGGTAGGAAAAAATTGTATGACAAATCGTGTGATACCCAAACCAAACGTATCTCATCTCTCCTTTTTCTCTATCCATACGTGGAAAAACTGATCTGCTATACCAGCACCATCCGACATACACAATGCAAGGCACGTTTATAATTTTGAATTCTCCTATAGCCACTTTATTAAAAACAAAAAGTATAGGTGAAATCAAACTTAATAATACCTTTTATTTAACCTAACATACCCAAAATATTATTACTTCAACACATATCAACATAAAAATGACTAATGAGATATTTTTACATCCTTTTCTTCACACCACGTCATCAAAACCCAACGAGTATTTTGCACTTAGAGCTTACCTCACTTCAGACTAGACCTCAAGTGCTCCCAGTAGCTGGTGGCTATCATGTTGGACAGAGGAGTTTTACGCGGTAATGTAACAAAATGTACATGCTTAAGCTAACCTGCTTGGCCAGAATTTTATCTTTCGAACTGATGATGCATCCCTGCATATTTTTTCTGGTTTTTTAAAATGGCACTTTTTCTTGGAGGCTAATCTCTATACAGCTTACTTTTACTCTGCAAAGTGGTACAGTTCCACAAACTTAAAAGTAGTCAGGGCTGCAAAGAGTGTACTAAGAAAGAAACAGTAATCCATCCCAAGTTAGAGAATTCAAGCGACAAACCAAAAACATGTTCTGTTAGGGTAGCAGGAGGGGGAAGGGGTTCAGAAGGGGCAGGAGTGCTGAGGATGTGCCTCATAAAAGGCTGCTTGTTGAGACTCGTGAGCGTGGAGCCCTTTTCTTAAAAGGTTAAACAAAAAGCAGGGCCACTGTGTTTTGGCAGGCTAATTACCAAGAGTGGTTTTGACCTTTTCCATTTCTGGAGATTTATGATAGAACATTTTCCTTTGACATGGCACAAGGCTCTCTGGATCCAGGTTGAGTGTAATCAGGTGTGCTTCTAGTGGAACCCTTTCTTTGCATAAAGGCCCGTCTGTGTTCCCAAGCATGCCCAGAAAGAGTCACATGACGGAAGACGGAGCCCCAGGGTACGGTGTGTCTTCTCCTGCACATGTGCCTCACCCTCCCGAGAACCACCTTTATCTATGGAGTTGAGGAAACACCAAAATAAACCATTTCACAACGGAAAAGCTCTGTTGACAAGGGCTGTGGAATCTGAGTCTTGAAAATGTTTACCAGAGGCCAGTTAATCTAATAAAGCTCTTGATATTAATGGGCTTAGCTAGGGTGGAAATTTGAAATTCCTTAGAGCCAACAGGGTCCCTTGGTGAACTAAAATCTTTAAGGTGGCTCAACATGCCAATTTGACATCCATGTTCCATCTCTTCGGGACAGTCATTTACACTTCAGTTTTGATTAATTCTGATCGGCTCGTCCTTCCAAGCCAGGTGCACAAACTCAATAACTTTGCTGTCAGGTTGGCTCAGTTTCTTACCGCCAATGAAGTAAACAGTATCTTTATAAACCCCAGGTGGGTTTGCCAGCCAACTGACACCAGTCACCTTAAAATGCTCGCCAACCCTAACAAAGGAGGGGAACCTGGTAGAAAGCAGGTCAATTGACCCAACTCCCAGAAACTGACTCCTTCTAAGAAATACAACTCAAACAATAGATAGTACTTGTGAACGGGTCCTGGGAACATTTTTATAACCAAAAGACAACACTATTGAACCTAGAGCCTTGTCCTGTGCCCACCACTGCAATTTTCTCTCAAAATTGTCTCTTTTGCACAGAGCCAGGAGATCTAATTTTACCCTAATAAACCTTCAAACCATTGGTCAGTCTTGCCCCTTAACAGCCACATTTGGAACCTGGATTCATATTATCTGGTTTGTGTTAATAATCTCACTTAACCACAGTGAAAAAGGTAAAAAGATGCTTATCGAGAAAAACCAGCTGATGTTAGAGGTCACCAATGGTTGGGATGATGGAGACATTAGTGATTTAGGATTCTTTTGACTCTCCTTATTTTCCTGAAATTCTGGGGTGACCGTCAGCATGAAATCAAGCTGACTTCTTTGTTAACTCTCCATTAACAAAGAGCATTTAAACCTGATGATAGGAAAGAAGCAGGAACGTCCTTCTCTGATTTTGACTTTCAACATATCCAAGCTTCTGGAAAGATAAATGGAAGCGATGTGATTTTGCTACTTGTTCCATTTTTCAGATCTACTTTTAAAAAGTTATTGAAAAGAAACTCCTAATCCAAATAAGCACCGAACAATGATGCCTACATCCCTCCCCAGGGAAAAGCAGAGCATATGGCTATTTATAATAATGGCAACTGACAGCCAGGGCTTTAAAAAGTGCTTTCCCTCCCGTTGTCAGTTTCGGAATGGAGTTGGAGGCGAAGGAAGCCCTGATAACATTGGCGTATTGTTCCTGTAGGTCCTAACCTCAGCAGGCTACATCAGTATCTTCTGTCTGAAGAAGTTGCTTTCTTTTCATCAAACACATTCCAGAAGTCAGCGGTAAAAGCACTGACGGGGGAGAGCAGATTGATCCATTAACTCTCACCCAGTTCCTTGGCTGAACCCTTGTTTCACATTCCAGTTTTAAAGATTTGGTGAGTTATCAAACAGGAAACAAGCTCTGAAAGGAATTGTGTCTTTAGGGGTTCTTGCCAAGGCTCCTCCTTGTAACTTGTGCATCCTGGAGAGGATAGAGACCCACTTCCTAACAACAGTTCTCTAGACTTCGCAAACTTAGTGTGCCTAAATTATGATGGGGGGACCTTGTTAAAATGCGTATTATGATCAAGCAGTGGTGGAACCTGAGATTCTGCATTTCTGTGCTTCTAATAAACTCCCAGGTGATGCCAATACCAGGTCATGAGCCACTACTTTGAGCAGAAAGGAGCTAAAAAGCACTCTGGGAATCTGAAAGAAGTCAAGGTGGTTGTATTTTCACCCATTTGAGTTTTGGTTTCCGAAGTTATCTGACAATGCATCATACTTGCTGGATGACATGAGGTTGGGTGCAATGGGAACAAATACATAAGAAACTGCCAGGTGTGTAGTTATTCAAATACCTGCCACTCAGTGTTGTGGTGAACGACACACCATTGCTATAAACCCCAAGGGCCCATTGAAAAGGAGGAATCTAGGCAAAATGGCGTGTGTCTCTAAGGTGAGAAGACTGACTGGGTAATACAGCTTTCGTACTAGTTATACTATTTCCTCTGCGCTCAGCTCTGCTTCAGGGTGACTTTAAAGCTCGGGAGGCATTCCCAGCCACTGTGAGGGGACACGCAACCAGGGTGTAGCCTTTTAAGGCACTATTCCATGTGACTAAAGTCAAGATCAAGGGTGAGCTCCAAAGCAGAAGGAAGTTCTGCCTTAACAGATCTGAACTTGCAGCAAGTTGCAACTCCTCCCTGCCATCCAAGTTCAAGTTTCACTTCTCCCTCGATTGAAGAGCCTGGGGTAACTGTTAAATTTAGTTTTAGTCTTCTCTGAGCAGAGTGACCTTCTTACCTTAAACTCTTTAAAAGCATTGATAAGGTTTGGTGTCAGACAGACCTTGCCAGTCTTGTCTTCTTGAACACCTACATTCTACAAATGTCATTTTCTCTTCTGTACAGTTGGAATGACAAAAACCTATCCCAGAGCATTGCTGTGAATCCTAAATAAGCTAATGTATAGACCAACTATATAAAGTATAAATAAATCAATAAACCAATCAATGTACCTATCTTTCTAATTATTGTCTCCAAAGCAGTTCAAAATTCTGCTAGGAGTAAAGTGGGCATTAGAAATGTTGAAGGATTTCCTTTGGTGGCTAATTTGATGGCTGGGAAATATTTTTGGAGAGAGAAGACCATAATTTAAAGTATCTTGACATCAGTAAATATTTCTTTAGCATTTAGCTATGAAAGCTCTGAATCCTCCATCTGTTCAGAAATTTCTAATTTAAAAATAATATGGTGCTTTGGGAGTCTGTGAATCCACAAAAACGTCAGAAAATCCAGGTGTCGTCATAGCTTTCTACACTTAGGGAGACATGTAAGATGAGGAAGGAAGAGGGGTCAATCTCCGCTACTCCTTCAGCCCCATGTCTCTGGTTATATTGGGAAGAAGCTCAGAAAGAGCATTAGTTCTGACCACAGATTTTGTAGAAATGGCTAATAATTCCCCAAAATAAGTTTCAGATGAATCCTGAATTTTTCTGTTCACTTTTGACTCTGCCCAAGCTCCAATCCCTCGTGGAGATGTTCCACCCCACCCCCCTTTACCCACCATTATGGGAAGGCTCCGTTCTTCTAATTCTACTCTCCAATCCAGACTGCACACACTGACATGCCAGGATGACATTTGGTTGTTTAAGAAAAAGCCCACTAAGAAGATTTGCAAGTAAACATCTTAAAATGACTTGCCTTTCTTCCACCTACTGAGTCCTCCTACCTCCACTCCATTCCATTCTCCAGCCTGCAGCCAGAATAGTATTTTCAAGCACCAACGCTGATGGTGTCACCTCCTACTTAAAACCCTGCATTAGTAGCGGGCTGTCCCTAGGACAAAGTTTGAATGATCCATGAACTTCTTCGTGATCTGGCTTCTGCTGATCTTTCTAGCTTGGTCTTTCTAGTTTGATCTTGTCTCTCAAACACTCCCTCTTTTCTTCCTTCCCTTCCCAGCACCTGATTTCCCACTGTTGAGCCCGGATGCACACAGGATGATCCTCAACACACACATGATCTTCTGCCTGACATGGTCTCTCTTGTCCTGCCTTTCTTCCCCAGTACTGATCTACCCCAGAGCTGCTTCTGACTTATTAAGGTGCCCACTTGGACGTCACTTCCTGGGATCCATGCCTTTCCTATGTATTTCCAAATGTTTCCAGTGCTCCCTGCTTGCTGGCTAGGGCACCCTCTTTCTAAGCTGGTGTACCTTCTTTCTAAGCTGCTAAGGACCATGTCATACTCATTACTACATTTGTATCATCTGAAATACTGCATACCACATAGTAAGAGCTCAGCAAACATTTGCTAAATCAATGAATGAATGAATGAACGAATCAACAAGTGAGTGAGTGAATTACTTTCTATATACTAGACAGTGGTTCTCAAAGTGTGGTCCACAGACTAGCAACATCAGTTTCATCTAAAGACTTGTTAGAAATGCAAATTCTCAGGCCTCCCAGCAGACTTACTGAATCAGAAATTATTGGGGTGGGATACAGCAACCTAGTTTAATAAGCCTTCTGAGTGATTCTGAAGCAGGCTGAAGTTGAAGAACCGCGATTTTAAGACAGTGGTGTTGATCTTTGGCTGCCTGTTACATTTACTTGGGTGTTTTATAAAATGCTTGAACCACCACCTGCCTTTGAGATTTTTATTCAAATAGGCTATTCTGGAGTAATTTTTAAAGCTCACCAAATGACTCTAATATGTAGCTGGGGTTGAAAACACCATCCAAGATTTTCTACTTCCTCCATCACACACACATAAAGTTACCTATAAAATTGGGCACTGGTTTAGTGCCACTCCACCAGTGACTCTGGCCTCCCTCAGGACAATGGGGTCATCACTGTACATCAGACCCAGCCTAGCAGCCAAAACCTCATAATTGAGAGTGTGGTCCAGGAAACCAAACATTTTGCATCCCCTGGTAGCCTGTTAGAAATACAGAATCTCAAGCTCTACCCAGACTTGCTGCATCAGAATCTGTATTTTAACAAGACCCCTAGGTGATTCATAAGCATATTCAAGTTTGAGTGGCACCAATCTAGGAGACAAAGAGAGAGAGAGTGTGCTTTGAACATGGTTTTACAGAGCACAGAAATAAAATTGCATTTTGTGGGTCTTTAGTTCAGGTGTACAGTAGCATGTGGTCACAGGTATTTTGCCATTGACAAAACTTCCGAACAAGGCAAGAAATGTAACCATCAAGGTCTTATGACCTTGGTCTTGGACTTTGTGAGTTTTGGCTTCTGTTGAATGGTGGATAGAGAAGGTCATTTCCACATAAGAGTATTGGAAAAACCAGGCCATCCAAGAAGAACCACATATATACAACTCAAAATAATGTATTATAGGTACTTCTAACTCAATCACACTTATTGAGTGCCTACTATATGCCAGGCATCCTGCTAAGTATTCAATACACATTAACTTATTTCATTTTCCCAATAACTCCACGGAGCCGATGCTGTCAACCCATTATGGAAATAAGAAAGGAAGCAGATACATGGAGAAGTCAGGCACAGTTCAGGGGTGAGAACCAGAACTGAAATCTAGACCCATCTTTCTCTGGAACCCGTGTATTAACCACAACACCGTGTGTATTAACCACAACACTGTGCTCAACAATGACTCTAAAGGAGAAGAAACAATGACTCTGAACAACTGTGTTTTTAAACATTAGCTTAAAAGCCCCTGACTGTTCCTCCAACAATTAGAAGAGCCAGAATTAAATAGAATGGTTGCTGTGCCAACCCACAGAAGTCAAATATAACCAGGCAGCAAATTAGAGTAAACATTCAGGAATCCTTTGCATGTGGCACACGACTCCACCCGCCCTTCTTGGCACAAGCCAACACGTTGATTACATGGATCCCCCCGGCACTTCATGTCCTCATACGAGTCATACAGAGTATCCTTCTTACTGCTGAACGTGAACATGACCAGACTCATTTGAGCAATTTGGCATGGTATGGTGATGACTCAATAGTGCAGACAAGGACAGGAGCTGCCGTTTGTGCAGCCCCCACGCCCCTTACCCTTTCTGTTCAATCACCTGGTGTAAATGGAGGGAGAAAAAAAAGTTGTTTGTCGTGATGGTCAAGGGCTGAAGGTCATTTTCTAAAGACTGGGATTTCTAGAAGATGTAAGTAATCAATTGTCCTGGAGCCATTAACTGAACTGATTAATAAGCCCTGGGAAATATATCTCATCTAAACAGTTTTTGCCAAGCGAGATAAGGCAGGGCTGGGAGGAGAAGGCAACTAGGTGCCTATATTTGGAGCAGAATTTATGCCCTATATATGCCAGTCAATCAGCTTAGCTCACCTCTCCCAGCATTCCATTCTACTGACTGTCCCCCATTAATATAGTGGAGTTTTCACACCTTAACCCAATTTGTAGGCATGGGAGTTTCCTATGAAAATTCCCTGAGCACTGGTCAGAGGTGTGCTCCCTGAACATTTACATGATCTTTCTTTGTACTAGATTAGAAACACTCTTGTTGTCAGGCAGCCTCTGCCGAAAGAACTACCGAGTTGTGGTTACAGAGCCTCAGCTGATGTACGTGGATGGAGTAACTCTGAGGCACTTCATGTCAGAGTTTGTGGCCCTATAAACATATTATTAATTAAGAAAAAAATTAATTCAAATGAAAACATTTGTACCCTGGTAATATCCTGGAATAATTTTTTAAAAAAGAACATATTATTATCAATGTTTCTGCTTCACACCACAACCTTCTTTGGAATAACCAAAAGGACTGCTCATATACAGTATTACTGAAAGAAGCTTAGAGATAATCTCCTCTAAGTCCTTTGTTTTATAGATGAAGAAATTGGGGTCCAAATTACTTTTAACAATTTGCCAATATTTTGCAATCAATGGTAGAGCCAAAGGTAGAATTTGGGATTTCCGATTCCCATGCTAAGTGCTAGTTCTACCACTGGGTTAGACCAATGGGTCCCGCATCTGGCTGTTCAGAATCATCTAAAGGTCATTTAGAAATGGAGATTTCCAGGTTCACATTCAGATTTATTGATTTAGTAGAAATCTAGAATCAGGCCCAGGAATCTGTATTTTAAGTAGCTTTCTGGATATCTTGATGCATACTTAAGAACAGGTTAGACTGTGCAAAATAAATTTCAGAATCAGATTTTTCCTAAAAATATGAACAAAAATCATGAAACATTCTTAAGGCAAATATAATGGGCCTTTGGATTATCAAATCTTTTGATTGGGTCACCAAGCAAAGTTTCATAAATGTCGACTTTCCTGAGAGTGAATTATTTTTCTTTTTATCAGAACAATCATGTGATCAAAATAGGGCCATTTCCATGCTCATAAGCCCCCAAAAAGTAAAAAGACTAGGTCTAAAATCTCATAATTAATCAGTGATAAACTTAGATTCAAATCAAAATCTTATGCATGTACTTTTTTTTCCTCTAAGCTAATTTACAGGAATGATTCTAGAGATTATGATACAAACACAAAATTGATGATAGAAGGAATCTCTCAAGGCCGCAGCACATGAATATTCTCCAGCCCTGGGGACTCTCCTCTTACCTCCCCTTTCTATTTCCCCTTCCTTTGCCTCACAGTATGGGCAGGTTTGTAGGGAATATTCATAATAATTTTATTTATTTATTGACAGACGAGAGCTCTGCCTTTATACTTAACCCATTGGTCAACAGATAGGTGAGCTAAATAAAGGAGACCACCACCACTCCTTGTTAAAAAAATATAATTTCAGTCACTTTCAAAGTCTGGAAACAGCACTCCTGATGTTTCTACTAAAGGTAATCATTTTAATCATTTATTTCTACGTTTGTTTTTCATGATTTAGAGTCAGATTCTTAGCAATGGAGTCATCAAGCTTAAAAATAGATTTCAGGATTAATTCAGTAGTGTTTGTTACAGAAGAATATTTTAGGAAAAATTGTGGGTTGTATAAAGCCACTTGTATAAATGGTAAAATTGTAAAATTTGTATAAGCCACTTGTATAAAATCATAAAAAATGTGGGTTGCATAAAGAACTTGGAGTTCTAGATTTTGATTTCTGTACAGGGATCTTCTCTGCTCCATCTCCCTGTTCTTTAAGAACTTTTTCAAGAAAGAATGAGAAAGTCATTAACACCAGGGTGTTAATGGCTGACAACAGATTGAAAGGCTATAGCACTTAGAGAAGCTTTGAGGTATGGAACACTTAAGAAGGTTGAGAGTTTCAACTAAAATGCAGCTGATAACCAGTTATTTTGAAAAATAAAGTTATTTGGGAGACTGAATATTGCATGTCCATTTTTCCAACTTCACTTTCTATGTGTTCATTTCAGCACTCTATCACTAGTTACTAACATCTTTACCGGGAGTTTAAACCCAATCCAGCTCTTCCCCTGCCAATTTTTTCTGATCCGAGTAGCCAGGGAGCTCTGAGGACCCCAACTCTTCATGCAGGGCTCCAAGATGAGAGTAGGCGATTTAAGCTGATCCAATCAGCTCATTCCCTTCCCTGGCCACAGGAGTTATTCAGAATTAGTCCTGTGACTAGGCCAGAATAATCAGAGCAAAGCTTGGGACTTCTTTTTTTTTTTTGAAGAGGGGAAGGGATTGTGGAATTCGGGGGCAAAATGCTTTCTCTTTGGTGCTGAACATGAACCGTGAAACTTGTAGCTTTGACAGCTATTGCTGAAAATCATATTGGGACCATGGAACACATTTGAATATAGATGGGTAGGAATTTTTACATTTTTAAAACCCTTTATCTTGGCCTACTTTTATTGTCACATTTAATTAATCTCTCTTCTCCTATCTATTTATCCATCTATACTATATTATACTATTTGAAAGTAGGTTGTAGACATGATGTCCCTTTACCTTAAAATATTCCATCCTGTGTCTCCTAAGAAAAAGGACATCATCTTGTTCCTTTACATAACCATAATACAATAAATAAAACTATTAATTTTAGTACTATTAATTATAAATATAGTGTAATTAATGCAATACTATTATCTAAATTCACAGTTCATAATAGAATTATACCAATTGTCCAAATAATGTCTTTTGTAGATACTTTATTTTATCTGCTCCAGGTCCCAATCCAGGATCACTAAATTTTCTTGTCATCTCCTTTTACACTCTTAATTTGAAACATATTTTTTTGTTTTGTTTTGATTTGGTCTTTTATGACATTGACATTTTTCCAGAGTCCAAGACAGTTTTTATTAGAATGTCCCTCAATTTGAGACATGGATTATTTTACACATGCTTAATGGAAGCTTAGTGCATTTGTGGACATTGCATGTAAGGTACAGATACAGGTCTATTCTTCATGCATACTTTACCAGCAGCATCGACAGTTTGTAAAAGTAAGCATAACTTTGTAAAATACTATGTGAATTTGGGGGAGAATAACAAATGTACAATTTTGAAAACAATGCAGCTTGACAGCCTAATTCTCTAAATTTTCCCTGAAGACCAGAAGTTGTTTCACTGCTATATAAAGTTGAACGTGACACACATTTATGTACAAATAATCAAGAAACAGCTATTTTTCACTGTGCTGTTTAATGAAAGGGACAGAGTCAGAATATTAGAAACAGGATTTTACAACCAAAAGGAGAGAGTAACAAAAAAAATAAAAGAAAGAAAGAAAGAAATACTGGCACCAACACAATCTCTGAGTGGTGAAGCGGGAAGAGCTGTACATGAGGAGTCAAGAAGGCAGAATGCTACTCACTCTCTGAGTGATCTTTGGCGGGATGCCCACACTCTCTGGAGTATGGTTTCTTTATCTGTAAAATGAGGGGGGTGGACAAGATGCTCTCTAATGCCCCTTCTAGCTCAGTGGGTCTATGAAAGGCTCATATCTACATCATTCAAAATCTGATCAAATGCCAGACCGGGCAGCAGTTCAGAGAAAGGGGCTATCAACATGCAAGGCAATAACGGGAGGTTCCATTCGAGAGCTGGGGGCAGGATGTAGGTTCATGAGGAATAGAAAGGAATTTGGTACGTGCAGGGGGGAAGAGAGCCTGCTAAAACAGAGGACAGTCCAAGTGGGTGCACACTCAGAAATGAGCACAGAATGTTCTTGAAACGGGAGACCAGCCCGATTAGGGTAGAGGTGTGAGGTAGGGACCTAAACAGACCGACAGCTTATAGGCAACACAGTCAGCCTCTCTCTTGTGGCTACTTTTAGCTACCATGGAAACGTTCACTGAAATGCTTTATGGTGATGAATATGTATATAAAAGAGCCAATGGATGCTATACAACTATTAGCTTGCAGTGCCTTCATGAGGAATATTTTTGCTCCAGTTTACACCTGGATATAGGTGGAAACTTATTTTATCTGTAGGTAGTAACATGTTTCCCCATATTAATTACGCATCTTTTCACAAAGAAGGAATGCATCACTGTTCAGCCAATTCCAGCTCATGTGTTGAGTGTCATTGCTGCTGTTGGTTGGTTTTCTCAGCAGTGAAATGCCCTCTATGGAAAACTGATCATGAAGATTAGTTCCTTAGCAGGAGCTATATTTTTCCCAGATTTTACAAATGGTAAAATTAGGCTCAAAAAGAGTACATTAACTTGCCTAAAACTTGGATGTGAATCTAAAATTATGCTTTTAAATTCTGTATTGATTTATGCATATTTTTACTGATCCTTGTAAATAATTCTTTACATTGTGAAGATAACTGATGGGGCTTAAGAGCTAAGGAAAAGATCTCAAGAACGTCACTTCAAGCAGACCTGTTAAAAGCCAGTCGGATTGTTGGTGCCAACTTCAGTCAAATACTCTGAGGGTGATTTATACAGATACAAAAGTGATCATTTAAAAATGTGAATAAGCTGGTTATAAGTGTTTTCAGCTAAACAATATTACTGAAATCATTACTGAAAATTCTTTACTGACAGTTTGAGGTAACTTTACATGTTTTGGGGACTTTAACTGAAATATTTGAAATCATAAAGCCTGTTGTTTTTATGTATTTTGGGGAAATAAAAGGTCAATTCTGTTTTACATGCAGATCATGAACCAGGTTTATGTACAGGTAGCAGAAAATATGAAGAAGGGGAATTACTTTAAAAAGAGAGGTTATAAATTTCACATGCTCCCTGGGTTAGTTTTTGAAGTGAATATTATTTAATGATAGCAGCGGTTATGGGCATGTGAGTACTTGGAAGAGGTGCATGTGTGTGCACACAATTTGAGAGTGTCGGGGTTTTTTATGTTTCATATCCTTTGTAGTGTTTTAAACATCTATAGATTTAATAGAAGAAGTTTATAAATCTGCATGTATTTTAGGGTAGAGTTGTAAATTGTTGGTGATGATTGTAAAATTTGCTCTTATAAACAGGGTTTTCTTCCTTTCTCTTTCTTTCTTTCTTTATCACTTTTTTCCTTCCTTCCATCCTTCCTGTTTCATTTTCTAAGGTGATAAATTCCACTCAGTGGAAAATAAAAGTGACCAGAAAGTGGTCTGCACTAATACACAAAAGTAAAGGGCCGGTCTTGTGGCATCAGACCAAATCCCGTGATTATAAAAGTATTTAAAGACTTCATTTTATTTTTAATTAAACTAGGAAGACTTAATCATCTTCTCTATGGAATATTCTGTTGTAATTAGAACATACGGAACTCCCATGCCTGTGTCTTCAATATAAAGAAAGTCAACTTCAAAATACGCATTGCTGAGTTTTTTAAAAATTACTTTCTATTTGCTAGAAACTAATAGGATTCGTTAAAAATGTATTTCAAATTAAATTTATGTAAATAGAATTTTACTTTTCCATTTATTTGTATGGAAATAGTGGAAATCTATTATGAAAATCTGTATCAGATTCCTATGGCTGCTGTAACAAATTAATACAAACTTAGTGGCTTGAAACAACACAAATTCATTCTCTTACAATTCTGCAGAACAGAATCCCAAAATCAGTTTCACCGGGCCGAAATCAATGTGTCAGCAGGACTGGTTCATTTTTGAGGCTCTAGGAGAGAATCTGTTTCCTCACCTTTTCTGTTAAGCACTTTACACATCTCAACTCATTTAATGCTCACGACAGCTCTAGGAGACTGGTACATTTATTTCCACTATTTTACAGATGAAGAAATGAGGCACAAAATGGCAAAGTGACTTCTCCTGAGTCCTCACATAGCTTCTAAGGAGCAGAGCTGAAATTTGAACCCAGTCAAGGTCCCAGACTCTGTACCCTGAATCCCCACTGCCCTTCCTTTTCATAAACATATTATCAAGTTTTAAGACTAAGTTTTTAAGTAGAAAACCTTAAAAATTGCTTATCTAAAGAAATGCTATGTAGGATTAAATTGATATGGTATTTTCCCCCAAAATGCAGGGGATTTTGCAAAGTTTGACACAGTTGCTTTAAAGATTTAAATGAAAAAATACCTATCTAAAGAATAGAAAACATAGTACTCGTAATGTTCTCTAATGCTTGGCTGGTATTAGCCAATAACTCATTTCTTCTACATCATCCTTGATCATAAGAATAAACTATAAGAGGAATTTATTTGCAGCAATTGGAGAAATAATAAAAAGCTGCAATATAAAATATTGCATTACTTTTAAATAGACAGATGAGTAATTAAATGTAATATGCACATAAGGTTCATTTATTATTATTTGCATACAAACTTATGTTGTTAGTGTGCAATAAAGTAGTTCATTTTCTTTAAATAGGTCAGAGTTTCTACTATAATCCTGTTTTCACAATTTATTTGAGTTTGCTTTCCCCCCAAAAGGATAGTAACTTCAAACAGTATTGGTTGAATTGTTATATATGCTGAATTCATGGGTACCAATTTCCTTCATTTACTGAAGTCTTATGTGCCCATCGGATTGTAAAGAAACTCGGACAAGATCATTTACAACTGTGGTCCCCAGCACCCAGGCTGCAGTCCAGTGGCAGTCCATGGCCTGCTAGGAACCAGCAGCAGAGCTTCACCTGCCCCCCAGCTCTGCCTTTCCCCTCTGCCCTCCTCCCCATGGAAAAAATTATCTTCCATGAAACTTAGGAACTGGGCACACAGCAGGAGGTGAGCCTACGGCAAACAAGCGAAGCCTCATCTGTATTTACAGCCGCTCCCCATCTCTCACATCGCCACCTGAGCTCTGCCTGCCCCCTCCCCTCACCATCTGTGAAAAAATTGTCTTCCACGAAACTGGTCCCTGGTGCCAAAAAAGTTGGGGACTACTGATTTACAAGCAATGATAACAACAAATCATGTAATCTCTTTGTTACTAGGCAGGCAGACATTCAACATTTTGGTTAACTCGTGTGTGTGGGTGTGTGTGTGTGTGTGTGTGCGCGCGCGGGGGGGGGGGGCATGCATGTATTTCTTTGTGAGCCAGCAGTAGCTGTATTTGATTAAATTCTCTGTAATAAATTTCCAAGTCATTCCTTAACTTCTTTGTTTATAACATTCTCTCACCTCTTAAGAGTACAACATGACCCCAAAAACCTCTTGTTAGTTATTGATTCAGCACAGTAAGACCTTTTCGTGGATCATGCTTGATGCTTAGGATGGATAAGACATGGTCCCTATTCTTAAGCAAGGTACAAACAAGGGAGGATGCCGGGGAGGAAACAAATACTGTGATATGGGCTATAACAGAATTGTGTACAAAATGCTATGAATGCTTGTCAGGGATATTGCTTAAGGAGGGTTTTGAAGCTGTGTTTTCTAGAATAAGTAGGAGTGTCCAGGGGCCGTGGCATCTTCAAAGATATACTGGGAGGGCAGTGTGCCCTCTAGGAATGGAGCGGTCTGTAGGGGCAGATTGCAAAACTCCTTTATCTATGCAAACAAGTCTGAATGTGATCTTACAGGCAATTAAGAACAATAAAAGGTTTTAAAATTGAAGTGTAACACCACCCACCCCAATATAACCCATACCCAGACAGCTTCTGATACCCCAGAAGAATTCCTCCATGCCTTTAGTGTATTCTCCTCCCTGAAAAATCTTCCCAAGGTAGTTAAAGAAAAACTGGTGTCAGACATGTCGGAATTCATTGATTAACATAGATCAGAGCACAGCACTTGAAGATTCAAAGTCCCATTGGCAGGGCTGTTGCTTCCTCTGTGTGGAGGTTTATACCTGCTACTTGTAGTCTGAGGGAAGGGGATGGGGATTAAAGGGGGTCAGTAATCTATCCTCTTTCAATCAAAGCACCTCGCTTTGATTTGTTGCACATATTGGTTTTTCCAGCTGAGACATCTTCTGGGAAGAAAAGAAACTTGATCACTAAAATAGACATTTTCACTCCATCTTCAGTCAGTGGTGAGGCAAAGCACCCACTAACGATCTGACTTCTGGTTCTCGCTCACCACTAACCAGCGAGTGGTGGGTCCTTATGTCAAGTGGTTTGAAAGATACGTGTAAATCAATTTCCTTTCATGCTTCCACAGAATGAATCCTAGAGCAGGGAGTGACTTTGGAGGCCCAGAGAAGTTGAGAGTCTTGCATCAGGTGAGCAGCACCAGAGGAGACTCTTTCTCTAGGTCACAAGCCCAGAGCTCATCTTTCTACTGTCCAGCTCACCCCAGCTCTCCTACTGCCACTGCTACCAGCCCGGAGCCACCGACTGAGCCACCAATATCTCCTGCCTGGACCACTGCAGTAGCTTCCTAGCTAATCTTCCTGCTTCTAACCCTGACTATTCTCAACAAGAGCAGACAGAGGGATCCTGTTACAACTTCTGGGCCTAAGACTTGAGGTGAATGAGAACTGTACTAACTAACAGGGTTGAAAGATCAGATGAGCTGGGACAACTCTTTGAAATGTGGAAGACAGCTATTGTTTTTATCTAGAACCCCAAAGTTAAATAAAATAAAATAAACCCGTTTGAAAAGCAAAGGGAGGCTGCTTGGCATTGCCAGGGTTTTCAGAAGGGTCTCTCGTCACTCATCAGTTCCTCCCTTAATTTCCTCTTCTGTGAGCACCTCCAGTGCAAAAAACGACACAAGCTTTGCAAAAAGAGAAGCTGGCCCCTGCCTTTCAAGGAGGGCAGAGAAGTATCATTAAGAAACAAAACTGAATACTGCCATCTACTGGGAGAAAAGGGCACACCATAGAGAAAGCTCATGAAGCCAGTGAGGAAGAGAATTGGAAAAGACGAAAAAGACCAGGTAAGCTGAGTTGCTAGGGGCGACACTGGAAAGATGAAAGGAAATAAATGCACAGTGGCACGGTGGAAACAGAAAGTGCAATGGGTAAACTTAGATGGTCCTTAGGGGCACCGTTCCCACTCACTTCATTTTTTAGGGGAGAAAGTAGAAGCCCAAGAGATTTGAGTATCTTGCTGTTACTCAACTATAAAGCACCAACACTAGACGTTTTGCTCAATTTGTGATGTGTTGTGTTATATGACACTTTCAAATAAACAAACACATAACCAAATGCAGAGACCCTCATACCTGTGTTTTTGGTTCCTTGGGAATCTATGGATCTATCTGCCATCTATCTACCTATCTGTACATATTTACTCACATTCCAATTTGTTTCAGAGGTATTGGCAGTGGCTAAATGAGAAGGTGGTGCCTGGCACCAAAATCATTTATGGATGAGATGCACGGAGAGGAACTGGGCAAATAGACAGCATGAGTCATGAGAAGGCAAAACCACCAGGGGACAGGTGATGGAACAAGAGCTGACAACTGTGCCTCATGCTAATCTCTTATTATAACATTCACTGTAGAAAGCTGTTTCCATCAGTTTTTCTTTGTTGTTTGATGAGTACTAGTGACTTGGCTGCATTATCCCAAAATGCAGAAAGCCAGAAAATCCCACTGAACCTATCTTCAATATACATCCATATCCTCACTGTCTCTTCCCACCTGCACTGTTCCCGCACTGGCCTGTACCGCCGTCATCTCTAGTCTGAACCACTGCAACAGGCTCACAACTGGTCTTTCTGCTTCTACCTTTGGCCATTCTCAACAATGGTAGCCGGAGTCACACTGTTCCAACTTCTAGGCTCATGACCTCCCAAAGCTCCCTCTGCTACCATCTCACTCATGAGTCAGTGAAAGTTCTAATTTAAGATGTACTGCCCCACACAATCTGGGTACCGTCTTATCCTCTGTCCTCTCCCCATTGCTTCCTCAGTTCCAGGTACATTGATCTCCCGCCTCTTCCTCCAACCAGAAAATCACCTACCACAGGGCCTTTGAACTGACTGTTTCTTCTGTCTGAAAGGTTCTTCCTCCAGATATCTACATGGACAAATACACCATCTCCTTCAAGTCTTTGTGAAATGTCACTTTCTCATTAAGCCTACCCACATTTAAACTTGCAAACTTGTAACCTCTGTTGTGTTCATAGATTTTTATAGCACTTATTATACTAAACATATTATATAATTACTTCTTCTTAAAAAGTGAAGCCAAACCAGGAAAGCTGAGCTGAGGACTGCGAGAGAATGGCAGGTGACCCTTCATGCTCAGAAGACACAGTAGCTACTTCGTTCATGTCCCTTTGCTCTCAGGGTCTTCTCTTTGAAGATCCTATTTGCTGGTCACAGAATGCTCAGCTATGGGAAGGAAAGGATTTGGGAAGCCACATTGGGTTTCAGTTCTAGAAGCCCTGGTAGAGAAGATGTGTTTATTTCAGAGGACGATGAGAGTCATAAAGACCTTCGATTTGACCCAGGACAGATATCTTCAGTGGGGAGAAGGAAGCCATTAGAGGCCAAGAAACCTTTTAGGAAGTTGGTGCCAGTACCAACCCTAGACCAGGCAGTAGGCACCTCTGCCCTGGGTCCCCCTTTTAGAGAGCCCAACTCTGGCCTTTCTGTGGCAAAGATTCTTCAGGGCCAAGTAACTGTCCCGCTCCGGGTCCCACATCCCGCCTTCTTGACCAGGCTCTGGACATCTGGAACCTAAGAATTCCCTGTCCAAGTGGTCCTGAACCTACAGCCAGGACATACAGGGGTCTCTTTCCTGCTTCTGTTCCCCAAGGGGTGACTGACGTGCACATGTGCAGGTCCAAGATGTGGCAAGGGGCTGCTGTTTGGGGAGGGGGTTGGATGAGTGGGATGGGGTGGGTGTATACATGTGTGGGTCCTTCCACATGGACAGAGCCAGGGAGTAGGAAGGGAGGGGGCCAGGCCATAGGCCGGGGGCTCCATTTTACTCTTGTTCTGGCCCCAAAAGTGTGAGGGCAGCCCTGCCTGGCACAGCCCCCTGGTGGGAGGTTATGAGACACGGATGCAGGAAGACCACAGTGAAGGGATGTTGTAGAAAGAAAATCCGACTTGGCTGCTTGCTGGGGGCTGCCTTGCCCCCGTGTGGTATCTCAGAGGCTGCTTTTCAGGTCCAGTAATTACAGGTCTGGCCAAGGGATGGGATGGGGTGGGGCTGAGGTAAAGTGGGTGAGGTCCTTTGGGAAAAGGTAGTTAGATGTCTGAGGCTACAAAACCCAGGCACTGGCCAAGTACAAGGAACAATGTTTGACAGAGAACAAGGGGCGGGCCCCCTCCTGGCTGCCAGGCCTGGCCAGGTGCTGGGTCTGCTTTGGATGTGTGGGCATGGGTCCCGCACTTTCCCCTCGATGAGCCATCCTTTGGCTCTCTTGGAGTGAAGGCGGAGGTAAGAGCACATCTGGGGATGCAGCTGACCTTCAGGGAGATGACTTCATCTCTGCCTCCTATTATATGTGTTCAAAGTGACTTTGGGGACCGCAGCTTTTGCTCAGTAGCTATTTTAATAATGTGTTTCTCAGAAGCACCCTTGGAAGGTTGCAACCCACACTACCACAGGCAAAGTTTCTCCCGCCTTTCAAGGGACACAAAATGTTTGACTCTGAGGAAATGCAGCCTGGACTACATACCTCTGAGATTACTTCCAGGGCTGAGATGCCAAGGTATTTGCTTTCCTGGCCCTCTCTACCCAACTCTTCACCATTTTCATGGATGTTTCTGTGCTGGTTTAGCCTGTCTAGAGACAGGAAGTGGTACTCCAGTGGGTCATTGTGTCACTGCTGAAAAGGTACCCAGATACATTGTGTGATCAGAGGTGGATGTCGATAGAGTAAGATTTGGTGTATTTTTATGGGTTTCAGTTAGGCTAATTAGTACAATTAAATCATTCTTTTTATTCATGAATGTAAGTATTATAAGCCACCTTTATTCTAGTTTGTGTAAAGATGCTACACAAGGTGAAAAAATGTTAAGTCTTGAAAAATTAAGAACACTGAAGAGTTTTTGGGAGATTATTGGGAGATTTTTGAGAGATTATTATAGATTAGACATAAAACTATGTATTGGAATGTCCCAATGCCTTCACAGGAGAATTCCTTTTCAACTCTTTATTTCCATATGTGGCCCAGGGTCCTAATGCAGAAGGGCTAACTCCATTGACTAAAATGAAGATTCTGGTAAAGAGGTTGCAATAAGAATATGCAGATCTAGAGTGGTGAAGTCTAACTTTAGGAGAGAGAAAGAAGGAAGCAAATTGCTCAGAAGAGGTGAAACCTCTGGCAGAAACCTTCAGCTCCCACCAAGTGGATGGGAGGCTTTCTCACCAGAAAAAGAGACAAAGGGAGAGGCAGCAGGAGGTCTTCATCCCTGGAAGACAGCAAGAATGTTTCTTTCTGTTTCCACTAGACCCTCAGGGTCCAAAGAAGAGGAGTAAAGTGATAGGGCCACTGCCTAGGCAACAGAGGGACAATTGTCCCACTCCTGACACCTGGTGCAAGGAAGGAGAGGGCCTGGGCAGTGGCCAACAAGACTTTTTCAGAGCAGCAGGGTTCAGAGTTGGCTCCTCACCAGCATGATGGTGATGACAGTGTCCAAAGGAGGCAGCCATGGCAGTGCTGGCTACCACCAGAGGTCCCAGAGAAAGCAAGCAAGGTTGCACCATGAGGTGTGCAACAGACACTGTCTAAGTTTATATTCTCCCAGAAACTGGTCATAAGACAAGGATGTATGTAATTTATTTGGAAGATGACCTCCAAAAACACTAGTAAGAGAAAGGATAGTGATATGGAGAGGGGAAAGCAGTCAATAAAGGGTGTGCTGTCAAGCAAATTGCCACTGTGGGCAGCTGGAGCTCAACTCCACTGGGCATCTCAGAAAGACTGTGTAGACCACGTTTCACAGGCGTCTTGCTCAAGGGGCAAGAGAGTTGAGTATCTACCAACTCCCATTAGTCATTGGGTGAACGAATGTCCTAGAGAGTTTTGATTTCTCAACACTTTCAGTTTGTCCTGTACAGGTGGTATTTTTATCATGTATTTTATTTATAACTTATTTAATCATTTATCATTTTTAATTTTTAAATTTATTTATCATTTATTTTATAACCCTAGGTCATCAGTAGAGTGCCCAGTCATGACGTCTTCTTTCCCAACTCTCCCAATTCTCTCTCTCTCTCTCTGGCCACCCTAAAAAAATATATAACTTAATTTCTTAGGGATATCTACTCTGCCAGGTGGGTACCCATAACATTTCTATTGTTCAAAATGGGTGCAGTCACAGAGACAGGGGTCTTAGAAAGGCTCTTTCAATTATCTGAGCTACCTAGCCTTTATTCCTGGCAAGTAGACCACCCACCCCCACCAGTGCTTTAGGTGGACTCCCTTGTTTAATCCCCACTCAAGCCCACGAGTTATCTCCTGCTGTAACAATCAGCTCCACTGCAGAGAGGAGGAAAATGAGATTTGGGTTGAAGAGCTTTTCAGAGCCACACAGCCATCAGTAGGCCTGTCTGCCCCCCGATCTGAGATTGTTTGTGTCCTCATTCATCTGCCACCAGTTACTTTCAGATAATCCATGATGCCTCCATGGGATGGCATAGACACACCTGATGGATTTACTCCAAAGGTGTCAGAGAAACAATAAAAGAAATACTTCTCCGAATACATTTTTTGAAAGTAAGAGTGTTTGTACAACTGCAACATATATAAGGAAAAGTGTCATCACAGGTATTCAGCCAGCTGAGTTTCCACAAAGGGAAGAAAGACAGTGCAGGCTTCAACCATGGGAACGTGACCAGAACCCAGTAGGATCCTTCACTCTTCTCCCATTTTCACCGTAATTCAAGATCTATGGTGTTGACTTCTAACACCATAGATTATCGTTGCTTGATTTTGAATTTTATGTAAGAGGGATATATTGTGTTATTGTGTTATATTTGTGAGATTCACCTTCGTTGTTGCATGTAGCTGTAATTAATTAATTCTCAATGTCTCATGTGTAAATATGCCACAATGTATTCATCCACTCTGTTGTTCATGGATGTTTAGGTTGTTTTCAGTTTGAGGCTATTGCAAATAGTAAATTTATGAAATTTCTTGTACATGTCTTTTGGTGCACTTATGTATGACTTTTTGTTGGGCACGTAAGTGAAAGTGGAATCGCTCAGTCAAACGGTGTATTGAACTTCAGGGGAAACTTGGATGCAAAAGTTAGGCTCAACGAGCTGCCTTTCTTTGCAGGATCTGACTGCTTAGGCAGCTTTCTGAGGACTTTAAACACATGGTTTCTGTATTTTATTCAGCTTTTCTAGTTTTTCTCAGCAGGATAGTTTGTGTACTATAAGATACTCTCTCATACAGGAAATAAAAGTGTACCCAACACATTTTAATACTTATATGCATTTATTTACTTTTACATCCTGTTCATGAATGTTAAAGTTACTATATAGACTTAAGTCTTCCAAAAAAAAAAAAAAAACCATCTAAGTATCAGTGACACTGCTGTGACCATTCTCTTTCCTGACTCTGGCTTGTTTGGTTTGGTTTGCATTTTCCACTGCCCTTAGAAACTGTTTATGGTCTGTCCATTAATTTCGGATTTAGAAACAGAGGTGTGTTGACATATAGTTGCTAAGTGCCTGATTATCAGCTTCCCATAGTTCCTTTACATGATTAAATCACTCCTCCCTGGGCCCTCTGGCCTTTCGGGATTTCTTCTCTCTTGCTACTCTTTCCTGTGGTTTAGGTCTCATTTTTGGCCCCCTTGTATGAATCAGAATTCCTTGGGGTGGGGCATGGGAGGTCTGTCCAAACACAGATCATTGGGCCCTCCCCTCAGAATTTCTAATTCAGCAGAGCTGGGTGAGGCCCAAGAATTTGCATTTCGAAGAAGTTCCCAGGAGATGCTGAAGCTGCAGGTCCAGAAACCACATTTTGAGATACGCTCTTTAGTGCGATCTCTGTTTTTCTCTAGTAATTCTGAACTGTCTTTTCAAAAGAGAGTATTGTGTCTGCCCCAGCTGTTTCCAATTTCCTCATGCTGGATTGCGCCCATCAACCAGAGAGTGATAAAACGTAGGATTTTAAAAGGGCTGGCTGGACCCATGTTCCTTCTGCATCCATTTTAAGAAAACAAAGCAAGGGTATAAATAGTTAAACAGGTCTTTTCCCAATAACCAGGAATCAAAAGCTCCTTTTCAACTGAGAGTTATATTTAAGGGAGCTTTCTTTACATTTTGGACATATTTGGTAGGAGGGGAATTAAACGGAAGGTTTCTGTACCACTCAAATCTCCCTCCCTTCCATCATTGAAAAAAATGTCATTTATGACTGCAGGCCTGTGAAGCCAAATTTATTTATAATTCTCAGTAGCCCTCAGGTTCTGGGGCAATCTAAAGACACAAACCTTCCTTTGTTTTTAAGGGAAATATCTGTTGAATACGCATTTTATGCATGTTTGTCCAAATTTAGTCAAAGCAACACACACTCTCAGCTATCAGGAAGTGTCCTGTGATACACAGTAGGTAAAACAAACAGCAGGCTGACTTCACACAATGACATTCATGGCATTTTGTCAACTTTTAAACCTTTACAGTGTGTGGGGTACAATAGCGGCCTCAAGTTGCCACGTGCTGCTCTCTGCAATCAAAGCCTGATCTGTCCGTAGTGAAGAGGAGGGTGCAAGGGCCTTTCCCCTCGTGTCTGAGATGAAACAGGCAAGTCTGTTTCTCCGTCTTACTATGCATACTCAGGGCATGAGAGTGTCCATGTAAGGGAAAATTGCTGCTTTTAACAGAAGATAAATTAAGCCCTGGGGTTAAAGTGAAATCTTTAAGGTCAGAATTCAAATGATAAGAGAAAATGGAGGTCTCCCCAGTTGCAGCTAGAGGGCTAAATAGGAGGTGAGGTTTATCAGCTTTCTTACAATGGTGCTAATGAGTGATAAGCAGCTCTAATTTGAAGACACCCTGGAGCTGTTAAAGTGTGTGTGAAATGCAGACAATTCACCAGGAGAGTAATAATCTCTTCACACAAATGGAAAAGCCATTTTGGTGTGTTCGATTTCTGATCCAAGCCTGGGGAAGAAAGAGAAATGGACACTAAACTTTAGAACACCTAGTATGTGCCAGGAAATATCCTAATTCTTTATCAAGGGTCAGTCATCTGACATAATCCTCATTATAACTTTTCAAATATGGCGCCATGTTTACAGATGAGGAAACTGAGGCACACGGTGGTTAAATGACACAAAGTCTGTGGCTTATTTTCATCATCTATAAGCAAAGCTGATGAACGAAGAAATAGATCTGCTAACTCCAAACTCATTCTTTCCCTACTAGCATTCTTTATGCTTTGATATCTATAATGTATATAACACCCAACTGGTAATTTTTTTTTCAGGAGGTGCATATCCAAATTTCTAAGCTAAGCATATACAGATTGAAAGAGACCTAAAGTGATTCTGGCCCATCTCCCTAACACAGGGCATGCTCTGTGGCTTTTCTTTCTCCTGAATCAACTGCAAATCACTGAATAAATGACAATGGTGCTTTAGTCTAATGAAAAACCATTAGAGTGGGAATTTGGAAATTTGAATCAGTTCTGCCATTGATAACTGTGTCACTTTTGGCAAATGACTGAACATATTCCTTCCTATAAGGGGTTATGAGAACATGGTTCCAAAAGCTCTTGCTTCTGCCTCGATGGGTAGGGGAGTCAAGAAAGCCCCTACAAGAAGGAAGAGGATTGAAGGAGTTTGCCAGGGTGGTATGCCCAAGCAGAGAGGGGGGATCCCAGGGTAAGGGAATGACATGTGCAAAGACATGGCATCATGTTCATGAATCTGAATGTCATTTGATAAGAGCTGAATCGTACAGGACATGGCATGTCATGCTAAAGAGCGTGAACCCTATCTTGTAAGTGATGGTGAGGTGAAATATGGAAGTTTTTATAGAGCCATCAGGTGGCTAAATGAATGTTTTAGGAAAAGCACTTAGTAGTGTGATAAATTAATTAGAGTGAGATGAAACCACAGGCAAAAAAACCAATCAGGAAGCTGCTACAAAGGTTCAGGTAAGAGATGATGTTTGCTTAATCTAGAAAAGGGGCGTATGTTGTGTTTGAAGGAGAAAAAGAGAGATGATAGAATAAACCCTGTGAGGACATGGTTATACCTGTTTTGCTCGCTGTTACACATACTATGCTTCACACAGTGTGGGCCAAATAACGGTTGCTCCATAAACAAATGAATACATGAATGAATATGTAAGTGAATAAATGAATGAATGACAACTTCCAGGTCTTGGGTTTGGGTGAATGAATACTTGGGCCACTAACCAAAATAGGTAGGTGATAATAGGGGGATTTGGAGGGTAAAAGAAATTGAATTTAGTTTCAGATATTTGAGAAGTACACTTGGAAATAAGAATCTTGAGTTCCAGAGACAGAAATTCAAAATGAAAGATTATGGTTTGGAAATCAGAATTATAGAGACAGTATTTCCAGTCTACTAGGAAAAAAATATATAACCACTCAGACAAAATAGCCTATCAGTCAAGCATTTGTTTATTTAGTCATTTATTCCACATTTATTGAGAGCCTACTTTGCCTCAGGCTTGGGGCAACCTTTAGGGAATGAATGGGTTCTATTTGGTCTCTGCCTTCAGGAAGCGTATCATAGTTGGAGAGACAGGTAAAAAAATAAGAAAACAGACAAATGGGACAATGTAATGCATGACAGAAACAAATGATTGAGACAGAGAATATGAAAAAGGCTTCTTGGATGAGGTGACATTTAAATTTATCCTTGTATTAGTCTGGGTTCTTCAGAGAAATAACCAATAGAATATTCCATTTTTTATAAAGAATTGAATCACATAGTTATGGGGCTAAGAAATCTCAAGATCTGCAGTTGGCAAGTTGGAGATCCACGAGAGCCAATGATGTAAATTCTAGTTCCAAGTTCAAGTCTGATGACAGGAGAAGACCAGTGTCACAGCTTGCAGACAGTCAGGCAGAGAGAAAAAACTTTGCATTCCTCAGATCCTCAACCTCTTTTTTTTTTTTTAATTCAGATCTTCAATAGCTTGCATAAGCCCCACGTACAATGGAGGGGACAATCTGCTTTACTCAGTCTACTGATTCAAATGTTAACTCATTCAGGAACACCTTCACAGACACTCCTGACAATAATGTTCAACCAAATATCTGCACACCCTTTGGCCCAGTCAAGTTGACACATACAATTAACCATCATAAGCCTAAAGAAAGAAAACAGTTCTACCATGTAAATTGCAATAGTGTTTAGAGAGATGAAAGGGTGTCTGTTAAGACCTTAGGTGAAAAAGCATGCATTTGCTATGCCCAAGAAATTGAATGGCAATGCACATGGCTGAAGATTAGTGAGTGTTGTGGAAAACAACATGAGTAGAAGTTGATGGGATAAACAGGACCTAGAATATCCCCAAACTTTAAGGCCATGATAAGAATTTGAGTCCTTACTTTAAAAGCAATGGAAAACCATTGACGGGTTTTAAGTAGGAGATTAATTAGACTTTTCTTATCAGGTTACACTTTTTCAATGCTAAAAATAAATTGTATGGGTCAGAATTGAAAAGAGACAGGCTGAAGATGGTTTCTACCCTCCTACTTTACAGGAAGGTTTAAAGAATAAGGTAACATGAAAGATGTAAATATATTCCGAAAAACAAAATTAAAAAAATACAGAACTCTGTGTGCGTGGACATATATAAGATGTAACAATTCAAACACAGAGAGAATGTTTTTAAGAAGGTAGAGTTGTTACATAGAATTTAGTACAAGTGAAGTCAGGGAGAAAAGAAATAATGCTAATATTATTAGTATTGAATTACTTTATATTTCAGATTCTTAAAAATGATTACCCATCTTGTTAATATCCAAGCTCTACTTTTTTTCGATTTTTCTTAGTGTGCTTTGAGTGTGTTTGTTTCTTAAGTAGCTTAGATTTTGCAAATTCAACCTGTTAATCCAGAACCCTTTAAGAGGTGAATTTAAGCTGATATTTATTTAATTACTAATATATTTTGGCTTATTTCAGCTATTTTATGTCTTTATACTTAACTTATATTTGTCTACCTATTTTTTCTCCTTCCATGCCTTCAGTTTTACAATTTTTGCAGCTTTCTTTATACTACTAGTTGGAAAGCTGCATAATATACAGCTAGACTGTTTGTTAACATACACAGCTTAATATTTTTAAACAAACTCTATAATTAATATTTCTGTCCTAACAAGATAAGAAATTGTATGTATATGGATATGTTGTATATATATGAATATTCTGCATATAAAATACCAAATATCAGCATTAAGTACTTTGGCAAGATGTTTGGCAGTATCGTGTTGATACTGATTATGAAGTATTGCTGTATGATAGAGAACTTTGACTAAACTCTTAAGTAGTGACCTCTAACATACGTCTTTTGTCTTCCACATGGATATTGTGTAATATTTTAGTTTTACTTGGTTTTAAGCACAAACCACATCAGTTATTATTGTTAATATTACCATTAATATTACTAATTTCAATGGATTTACCAAAATAGATTATCAATTTCCTTGGTTATAACTATGTCTTACATCCTATTTTCCCCCATGGAATCTTTTCTTTTGCAGCAAAATACATCCTTTCAGTTTGTCCAGCAAGGATGGTGAATATTTGATGCATGTTAGTCTCTGTTCCATCTTCACCGTGAGTGAGAATGGCAGCCCGAGTAAAATCCAAGATTAACAATTCATTTTCTTTAGCACTTTGAATATATTATCACATTGTCCCCCAGCACCATTTGTTGCTGGTGAAAAATATCCCTTATTTCCTTTTCTCCTCCCAAACTAAAAACAAAAGTAATTAAAATGCTTTTGCAAGTTACTACTCTTGACAGCTGTATCTTCTCTTTGTACAAGAAAACAGTGATAAGGAGTTTATGTTTTCCGGGTTGCTTTGGTTAATCCACCTGCTGAGGGAGAGCCCGTGATCTCCACACCACTCAAAAGTCTTGGGAGGCAGCATGTAGACCTGGAGACTTCCCCCCATATCACTGAGCTGTGTCTTTTCAATTGGCAGCAAAGATATTTTGTTTTTCAAGTTCTGTACAGTTTTATAGATTTTAAAAGAGCTAGGGCAAGGTAATCAACAAGTCACCAAAAAGAGGAATTGGATGATATTTATAGATATAAGTTATTTTATAGATATTCGGCAATGTCTCTAGTTAGTGGTACAGCCAGCAACAGAATCCTGTCTCTTGGCTTCCAATTGTACGCTCTTTCTATGGCTCCATGATGCTCATCCAGAATGAGAAAGAATTATCACAAGAGACTTCCCTCCTTCTATGGGCGTAGATACTTTGCTCTTCTAGAATTGGCAACTTCCTACAGTCCTTCCCTGTCTCCTTGTTTCAGCAGTGCTATTTAGGGTGGATACATTATATCTATTTTCCTCAGTATAAGAATCCACTAAAACTAAAGAAAAACTTTTTATAATAAATAGGAGTTTTCATCTTTTTACTTAAAATTATTTTTCACAACTGGTAAATCTCTACTGCTAATTCCAGTAGATACTGAAATTTAATCAAATGCAAATAGCCTGGCACAGAACTAGAATTAGACTTCAGGCTCCCTGAAATTCTCTCATCTCTACCTACGTTACCTTTGAGGCTTTGGCAACAAGCCACCAAAACAGTGAGTACATGAGAAAGCTCAAGGATTCATCTCAGTTTGTGAGATATGTTAGAAAAGACAAAAATATCTTTCCAAAGCATTTAATGCTGATATTTGATGTACCATATGCAGAATACTCATGGCATTTCCTGTGGGATTTTTGGCATGGAAGAGGCACTTAACACATTGCTATTATCAAAAGCATTGCTATAATATAAAAAATTATTGCTATATCAAATAGACATTGCTATTATAAAAAATCAAATTATGTTTTATATATCTTGGATTTTTTTTGCAAACTCTAGTTAATTGTTTATCATTATTATCCAGAATCTAATCACTTCTCACTAACATCAGGGGACCACCCCAGTCCTAGCCACCATCATCTCACTCTTGCATTATCGCAGTAGCCCACAAATTGGGGTTCTTGCCTCCTTTCACTCTTTTCTCAACCGGCAGCCAGAGTGATGCTGTTAAATCAGTTGTCTGCTCAAAATGCTGCATTGGTTTCCCATCTCAACAGGTGACTGTAAAGGCCAGTCATTTTAATAGCCTATAGGACTCCACTTGATCAAGCTGTCCATTACCTGCTCACCTCATCTTCATCTTGTCTCCTCCTTGCTAGCCCTCTCCAGCCATTCTTGCCTTCAGGGTATTCTCATAACTCTTTAGACATTGCTGCAACCCCAGGGCCTTTGCATTTGCAGTTTCCTCTACCTGGAACTCCCCCCCCCAAGGTCATGTAATGAATGCTTGTGTTTCCCCAAAATCCATTTGTTGAAATCCTAACCCCAGTGTGATGGTATTGGGAGGCAGGGTCATGGGAGGCGATTAGTTCAGGAGGGTGAATCCCTCAAGAATGGCACTCATGCTCTTCCAAGAAGAGATGCAAGAGTCTGCTCTTGATTTCTGCTTGCCACCATGTGAGGATACAATGAGAAGTTGGCCATTTGAAAACCAAGAAGAGTGCCTTCAGCAGACACTGGATCTGCCAGAGCCTTTATCTTGAACTTCCCAGGCTCCAAAACTGTTAGAAATAAATTACTGTTTAAGCCACCCAGCCTATGGTATATGTTATAGCAGCCTGAACTAAGACACCCGATTTTTGTACATGGCTAACTCCCTTTCTTCAGATCTTTCATCAAATTGACCTTATTGATGAGGTCTACACACACAAAATCCCATCCCAGAATTCCTCATCTCCTCCCCAGCTTAGTCTTTGTCATAGAACATGGAGAACATCTACACGCTTTATTTAAATTGCATATTTCTGCTAGAATGTAATCTGTCACATAGTGGTACATAATAAATATTTGTTGACTGAATGGATGAGTTAATGGATTCTTTTTGCCAAGCACTGTTCTCGGTGGGTTATACACACCTCATTTAATTCTCAAAACAATTCTGACATGGAGATACTATTATCTTTGCTGTACAGAATCTAAGAGATAAATCAAATAACATTCTACAATTCGCTCAGCTAGTGAAAGCTGGAAACTGAGACCATGGTTCGTGTTCTTTCAGCCTCTTTACTCTCCCTTTCAATGAAAGGATTGAAAATCAATGTTGCCCTCACAAACAGGGTGGCACAAAAAGCATGGTCAAACGAAGCACATTTCTGGAGTGATGTGTAAGTCTATGGAACATGATTCACAGAACTCTACAGTTCAGCCAAAGGCAGGCAGATGCCTCTCTCCTAATTCTCATTGCTACTATGTGGAAACTCAAAATATCTGTCAAATGACTATTGTGACACAAATATATAATTATCTCCTTAGAAGTATACCGGTTTATAGGATGCATACATACATACTTTATAGTTGCTTCCTTAGGAAAGAACCACAAGAGAAATATATAAAAATACATATTTATACACATTTTTCTATATGTAGCAACACACAACTCTGTGTATATACTCTTCCATACTCATACATTATCTTTGCTTTGATTGACACTTAAGGGGGTCTTACTCCTTGTTGAGGAAAAGATACCACAGACCTTTTCTAAGGCAGAAATGACCCTTTCCTCTGACCTGCTTATAGACATTGTCTTGCCAAGGATGTCTAAAGCTGTCTCTGAGCAGGATGTGTTGGGAGAGGGGGGCAAGGGAACAAATTCCTTTCCACACTTGATTGTACAACACCCTTGGGTCACATTGGGTCAAGGAAGTGAGCTGAAGAAGCATATGACATTCCTGACCCTCTTTCATCTCAGAGACCCAGTAATGATGGTGCCACGAATATGGGATGTGCATACATTCACACATCCAAGTGTATGTGAGCACCTACCATATGCCAGCTACGTGCCATGCACAATGAAGGTTACACTGAAGCGTATGAGCCATGGTCTATGTCCTTGTTCAGTATGCTCTCAGACAAAGGGTTTGACTTAGACAAACTTGTTGACTTATGACAGACAGAAATTAACTGATAACTTGAACATAATCCAATACCAAACTGCACAACCAGGACAACACTTTGGCAAGTTAGAAAATAATCAGACAATTGCAGCCTAGAGTTTTTGAAAAAATTCTCATAGTGAAGGTTTGACTCAAAAGACAGAAAAGTGTATGGATTTGCAAAATGGAGGAGTCAAGTTATTTCAAGCAGAACAAATAGTTTAAGCAAAGAGGTAAAACTTAGTATAATTAGATTAAGAGAGAGAAATCCATTTGCCTGCTAATTGAGAGATTATGTGGACATTTGAATATCTGCAAGAGAAATTGAGCTCTCTTATTTATCCCATTAATCTAGAAAATTATGAGAATTTTGTTCCCAATAGAGGCAAAAGTCTCATTATTCTCTGCCATCACAGAAGTTCTAAAATGTGTTCCCGAATGTTTCACCTTAAGAAACATGATGATATCCACAGGAATTAATTGGAACACATCAGTGATGTCATGTCTGATTCTTATTAAATATATTAATGAATCATTAATTCATAGCAAAACCTCTTGCCTGTCACAAACCAAGTATGAACATTATAAAAACCAAGTGGGAGTTTGTTTACTGACTGCACCCTGCATTCCTGCAGCAAATTTTGGGGACATTCAAATCAAATTAATGGCATCCTAAATTGTTGCTGTGGAAGTCATGATTTGAAGCTGACTCTGATGTTTGAAATCTTACTTCTGAAAAATAAGGTCAATTGTGGCTTTCCCTATCTCACCTGGAGTTATAAGGAGACAACAAAATCACAGTGGTGATACTTTAGAATGAAGGTATATGTTACTGTATCAAATAAAATTTTAATTTATCCTCAGTTTACCCTGTGCAACTGCTTATGGGATAGATATTATAGTTCATTTATGTTTTTTGGTTAAAGGAGGATTCCCTGATGTTTAAATACATAAAATATTTGTGCCCATCTTCCTGCTTAGAATGTGAAGGACCCTGATACATCTACTTCTGATAATAGAGGATCGCAAAAGGCCCCTAGGTCATTATCTAGACTCAGCTCTCACTGTAAAGTCTTAAAATGTGGAGGATTTAGGAAACTAAGGAGAATTTTCACTAAATGTGGGGAAAACCCTGCAATTTTATTCTTTGATCAAATCAAAGTCATGACTCTATTACCCTATTTTCTTAGGGTTTGCCTCACTCCTGAAAAATGAAACGAAGATAGATGAGAAAATATGAAGATTCCGTACAGTCTCCCAACTTTAGAAAGTAGGGCAGCTGATAGTCTTAGGCCTGGCTTCCTGAAAGCAGAACCTAAAACAGGGATTCCAGTATATGTGGTTTTTTGTAAGGAGGTGGACAGGATGTTCTCAAGAGAAGAGCAATGAAGGAAGCAGTTGAACTAGAATTTAGCTTTAGCCTAATCCCATGACAGCTCTGAAGTGTGAATAGCACCACAGAGTTGGTCTCACCTTAAAACTGGCTCCCTTACCCACCTGTCCGTCAGTAATGGAATGCTGGCTATCCCCAGGGTGGGAGGAAGGTCCTTTAAGCTCCAAGGCAAGGTGCTTTCTATTTGGAAATTTTCCATAGAAGAAAGCAGCTCTGAGCCTTTGGCAGCCAACAGTCACAGCAGCTGGGGATGAGTGCACCAGCCTGGTAAAGGTGATCTAAGTTGGGAAGCAACAGCATCTATGCCATTCATTATTCTCTAATGGACGGTATGGAATGTACTTGATGAGAGCTAGGGAAGGATCTTTGGAAAAAGTAACACTTAAAACTGAGCCTCGTAGGACGGATAAAACGTCAATGGGCAGAGACCTATTTGGAAAGTTTATTCCTTGTTCTTTTGATTTAGTGGGTAAACATTATAGATACTTTACATGGCATTTCCAATTCCTCCTGCAATGATAGCTAGCTGCCCACTACAATCTTTCCTCCTTTTCCAAAAAACAGTTGTAACGAGAAGTGGCTGCTCAGCCACAGGCTATGTTCATTCTTCCCACTTCTTGAAGCTGGGTCTGGCTATGCGATGAATCCACACCAATGGGAAGTGGCAGCGATCAGCGACATTCCAAACCAAACCTATTAGAAGCAGGTGTGCCTCCTCCATGCTCTCTTTGCCATTTCCATCAACTGTCCTATGGGATGGCAGAACCATAAAGTGCAGGGAATCTGGGTCCCCATCTTTGTGTTGAGAAGAACCATCTGCTAATTAGAACCTTAGACATGAGCCATTATACATTCTGTTGAATTAAAACTTCTATTTGTCACAGTAATAGCTTAGTTAATCGTCCTCATTATTAAGAAATTTACAAAAATCCTTTGCTAGGTGGGTCTAGAAAGCAGTGTCTCTTTTGATGCATTATTTCTCCTCTTGTGGTGTCTTGGATTTTGCTCACTCTTTTCTGGGTATTTCACATAGCTTTGCCATAGACTGGTCACTTCCTTGCAACAGGACTTAAGTTGTAGACAATTTTGTTCCCCATTTACAGTTGTTCAAAATGTGCATTAAAGAGAGTGACATGATCTATGGTGTGTTAAAAAGGCTTCGCTTTCTTTGATATTTTATAAATTCTGTTGGCAGCATTGGGTTTAGCCAGGTGTGCCTCTCTCTATTTGTGATACATAGTAGTTCTTTGTGCTATTGGGATAGTGGCTTCTACGTTCTTACCCCATGTTCTCTGGAATAAAAAGAGGATATTAAGGGATTGGCATTGGAAGGGAGGGCGGAGGATGTTATTCTCTGGTGTTTTGGCAAGAAATGGTACTACCCATTTGCGGATAGTATTAAAAATGCATGTCCATCTACATTAAGTCCATAATACTCCCAGAGAAAGGAGTAGCTCAGGAACTTTACTGTTCATCAAGTTCATGTTCAATGTTGCATTGACTATATTGGCATACAATGAATATTGTCATTCTGACATCTTAATATAGAGTTTTAAAATTCCTTTCAAATTAGCAGTGATTTCATCGCTACTGTCAGAGAAAGGAATGTGACAAATGAGGTTGCCTCAAACTTGAGTACAAAGTATTAACAAGTAAACTGCATGCATGAAATAGTTGAAAATAGCTTAGAATGATGGTGACAAATCTTTTACATTTATGGAGCTCGTGAGGGATTACATGATAACATTGACACATCCACAATTATTAGTTCTAAACCATAGTCTATACCTGTAACAATCATTGCGGGCATTTAGATACATGCTCATTCTAATAACATAACTTTAATGGAGGCAGCATCTGTTTTCCAGGTTTAGCTCAGATAGGAGTGAAGTAGTCAGAGCATATTGTGTGACACATATCATACTCCTTGGAGATATAATTTCCTATTTTATATTCAATCCTAAGATGAGTTTAGTATTTCATTCACAAAGAAATAGGCACAGAGAAAGGAAATAAATCAAGGAAACCGGACCAATCCAACCTATAGCAGGAGTATGAAATACACACGTGGAACCTCAGCCCCAAAGATCTCCAAAACCTCACATTATTTTAAATATTTCTATTGGATTCTAAAATTTATCAGTAAGGTAAGTTTCTATTACCAAATATGACACAGGAAAAAGAATCCAGTCTTTTAGTTCTTCTAGGTTAGAAATTCTCAGGCAAACTAATTAAATTAGGGTGATCCCTTTTGAAGTTCTAGAAAAGAATTCTTTAACTGGAAGCAGATACTGTATTTTCTCTGTCTCATACAGGATGTTTTTATGTCAATAATAACAATTTGCATTCCACTAGACACTGGAGTTTTGTCACAGTTTCATTTAACCATGAATCACTAAAAAAGGTCATGTTCTCCCCTCCTCCACTACTGCTTCTCACATCACTTTTCCTTCAGACCTGTTTAGCTTTGAAAAACATGTTTCCTAATACACGGCTTGTCTTCATAAAAGTCTGTTTGGGTCATTCTCGATGTCTGAGAAATGTACCATGATCATTTTTTGACCCACTGACACAGCTGTAGGTTTTACCATTTTTGTTACTACAATGCCCTGGGTAGCATTTCAAATACATGGAGTCACGACCTTTATTGTTTGCCAGATGGGCTGTGAAATGTATGCTAATGTTCATAATAGGATTATACAAGGTTGTTTATTGTCTGAAAAATAATATGAGCATTATCCTGTAGGTGTTTTTCTCCCAATGGGTTTTCCCTTTAACAGGTATTAGGAAGTCTAATTTTGATTAAGTAAATATCAGCTTTCAGCTTTACAAATGATGGTTCACTTAGGCACATACTTTAATGGTATTAAGGGTGGAAAAGAAGAATTATCCAAGTAAACTAAAATATGAAGAACATATTATAATATAGAACCATGCATGGCAAACTATAGCACGTACATATTTCATGCTAGAATTGAACATAGTGATTCAACTTAAGTCAAATACAGGACAAAGGACTATATGCACGTTATGAAGGTGACACCTGAAAGTACAGAATACAGGGTGTAACTATAGTGCCACTGTCCTACAGATCCTTCATTTTTTTTTTGCTTTGTGTAGAGTTATTCGGGTGTGATCCTATATCTTTTTTAGTTTGAGTTCCCACCAGAAATAGATACTGAGTTTAGAATTTGGTTCAAGTAGTTTATTTGGGAGGAAATGGCAGGTCCCAGTAAAAAAATGGAGAAGTGAGATGAGTAAGGAAAAATGCCAGTAAAGAACATGTTACAGAGTGGGACACCGCTGCAGGCAACCAGGGCTCAGTTTCATTGGAGGTCGCATGGGAGACTCTGTGGAACATGCCTCAGAAGTGTCCAAATGAGGGGCAAGGAAAGTTGGGTATTTGCTCACCAGTAACTCTCCTCATTGGTCGAGGGTCACTCTTAAGGCATTGCCTCCCCAGATGCAGACAAGCATGCCCAACGTATCAGAGAGAACCGTCAGATCGAGAAATGCAGCAAGTCACAGGCATGCCCAGGAACTCTGCAGTGAACTCCGGTGTAGGTGGAGAAGCCACAGCCTCCACTACATGTGCCATGGCCACGTGTGGCTACATCTTTGCTACGGTATGTTGGAACCAGAGCTTGGGATCTAAAATAACCCGGCTTGAATCTGATTCTACCATTCAGTTATGGTGAATGGTTTTTGTATGCCTGGAGCTGTAAGCCATACTGTGGCAAGCTGTCCTATTGGGAGTTGGAGACTGTACCTCTAATTCCTTTTATATAAAACAGATATGCGAGTTATTGCACAGATTCAGTCTGAGAATGGCTGCATGAAAAGCATCTAGCATAGTTCCTGGCTTATAATAAACATAACACAGATTTTAGGGTCCTATCCCCATGCCCCACACTTGTGTCTGTTCCCCCTTCCTTTATCAGTAACATTGTTGATATGCAATAGACAGTGAACCTGGTTGGGGCTTGATATGGGTCAGGGCTCCCCAAGACAACTCTCAGGTCTGATGACTCGCTAGATGGATTCACAGAACTCAGAAAAACCGTTGTGCACACACTTATGGTTTATTACAGTGAAATGATACAGATTAAAACCAGCAAAGGAAAAAGCCACATAGGGAGGAGTCCAAGAGAAACCAGGCACAAGTTTCCAGTGCCTCCCACCCAATGGAGTCATATAAATAGAATTTAATTCCGCTAGTACGTGTGAAATGCTGCCAACCAGGGAAGCTCACCCAGGCCTTGGTGTCCAGGGTTTTTATTGGAGGTCAACTAAGTAGGCCTGGGCACTCATATAATTGACCTTAGCTGCTTCAGTCTCCAGCCTCCAAGAGGTCACACTGATACAGTATAGCCCAAAGCTCCAGGAATTATAGGTAATATGCTCAGTGATACAGAGAGCAATTGAGGGTCTTTAAAAATGTACCTTAAGGTGAAAGAGGGGAAAAAATTGGAGAAGAAAAGAATGTGGCTAGTAAAACCTGGCAATGATATTGTTCACAATATAGAGTAGTTTTATTTAATGAAAGACCCATTTATTCAAGGACATTTAATTTCTAAAGCTTCAAACCAACACAGTTCTAAGATGGAAGGATTCCAAGACCAGAATCTAACATCGTAGCATCACCAGGGCAAATGTATAAAAAAGCAAGAGGCACAGGTTTCCAGAGAAATAATCACCCTGAGGTTTAATGTTTTTTCCTATTAAATTGTATTGGTCTAAGAGGAAGCTCTAGAACAGTACTTTCCCACAGAAACAATGCAAGCCACAAATATGAGCTACACCTATAATATTAAATTTTCTATTAGCCACATTTTTAAAAAAGTAAAAAGAGACAGGTAAAATTGAGTTTAAAAATATATTTCATTTAACCCAATATGTCCAAAATAAGATCATATAATCAGCATAAAACTATTAATGAGATACTTTACATTCTTATTTTAACACTAAGCCTTTAAAATCCAGAGTGTATTTATCTACAGCACACCATTTAGATGAGTCACATTTCAAGTGACTTTCATATTGCACAGAGAAGCTCTGGAAAATAATCATCCTTTTCTCCTATAGTCAGTAGGTCTGGTAAGGACCCTCATCTGTGCATATTTTACTAAACACTGTCAAATATTGGGTAGAACACAGACTAAAAACTCTAGTTATACTATTTGACACCGTCATTCTCTTTCCTTAATTGTGTTTGCTGAATATTTTGTCAAATCCTTTCACATATAATTTCTTGCATATATAGCATCATGTTAAGCATTTTAATCATAGATTATTATTCTCACATTAAACATTAGGAATTGGGTTCAGAGAAGTTTGACAACCTGCCCAGGGTCTCAGAGATAGGAACAGGCTAAGTGGTCAAAACTTCCGTCTGTTTCTCAGCTGAGCTTTCCCGTGCATCACCCCAAATAATATGGGACAAAACGAGTAATGGCTTGCAGCCAAGGTGAACTGTGGGACCTAAAGTGACTCAGAAAGACTGGGCCATAAAGGGGCAGAGCTATAAGCCTTTCAGAGCTCTCTCCTCCAAAGGGAAAAGAATGAAAGCCCTTGGAAAGATTTGCAATTCCATTTGGGCCTTAGATCTTATGATAAGATGTAAGGCCACCACCTTATACTGGTGAAGAATGACACTATTATTTACAAGTCATTTACAAACACATTTCAATTCATGAAGTCACATTTCATGTTAATTCCTGGGAACTTCAACCCTGTCTCCAGTCATTTTGGGGAATTGTACTGTTGGAACCCAGAGCATCTCCTGAATCAGCCTAGTGTTTCCAGATATTTCAGGGCATCAACCCCAAGGATTTTTTTTTTTTTCACCCTTCACCAACCTGGAGTTCTGAGGCAAACTGCTGAGGAAAGTAATGTGGTCACAGGCTTTGACCCCTGAAAAGCAGGAGCAATCGTTTTACTTCTTTGTCAGCCTAGAGATAATAACCCAATCCCCCACTAATTTATTCACAATCTATTGGTTTTAGTGACTTCTGGGTCCACTTTGCTGATTTCATTATTTATTTTTTTATTTTTTTAATTTTTATTTTCAGTGCATTAAATTTATTCATAAAAACATTCTAAAAATGTACAATTTTTTCCTTTTTAACAAAGCATATTCAAACATAAAAACCCCCAGAACAGAACACTTGATATTCACAATTCAAAATCAAATTAGCAGAATATTAAATATTTACAAAACTGAATCTTTTAAAAATATTTATAGTTCCATGCAATTTTGTAGAATTGACGAAAGAATGGCTCAAAAGTGGGAGAATTTTCCTTCATTCCTAAAAAGAAAATATGTCCAAACAGAAGCTGTGAAAAGTACACAAGGTTTTCAGATTCAGTACCAAAGCCTTATGTTTTTGTGCACGTGAGAACGTACACGTGTGAGGAGGGCTGTTACAACACGTGTGGCTGGAGCAGGAACTGAAGGCCACTGCTCCCTTCCCTTGGTGAACAGTGCAACAATCTTGACCTTTGGCCTCAACCTGATTTCATTATTTAACCAATGGCTCGTAAGACTAGCACTTTAGAAATGTATCGGTATATCATCTGATTACAAGCCAGCATTAATCCAGTTCCACTGAGAAACAGTGATATATAGGGAGGGTAGGCTAACAGAGACAGTAACTACTCCATCTTTTATATCAGCATTTCTTAACCTTGACTGCACATTGGAATCACCTGGGGAGCTTTAACAAATGCCTGGGCTCCCATTAGAGATCTGGATTTAATTGGTCCAGGATGTGGTTGTGGTGTGGGCATTAGGGTGTTTAAAGCTCCCCCAGTGATCCCAGTTATTCTAATATAGAGCAGCGTTGAGAATCATTGCTGTATAGCACCTAAACATTATCCCTTAGTTAAGTTAGCAGTGTAGGCCTTGGCAAAGTAAATGGACCATATTTCCTAAGATTCCCATAAAAATTCCTTTAGAAAACAAATGTAATGTTATGCCATTGGTTTTAATGGAAGTAAATAAAAAACAGCCAGTCAAGTAATATTTTTGCTGTGGGTATTTTGTAACATATTGAAGATATGAAATAACACCTATGATAAATTCTTCTATTGATTGAGTCCCCCCCAAAAATAAGTTGTTTTTTTTTTGTTTTGTGAGGTGTTTTATGTTGTTTTGTTTTGCCAGGCGAATGGTATACTTTGTTAATCAGATGAAATAAAATGAGCCTTTCATTCCAGGTACCTGAAATGTCTATGCTTTTGTCCCTAGGAATTTTTTTATTAAGAAAAAAAATTGTCTTTGGCATATGCTGTGTTCAAATGTATAAGCCACATCCACTTATTTTTGGAAGTGGATGGAGTACAATAAAGAATGGTAATCCACTTATCACAGATATCACCTGTTAAATTCCCCCATCTGTTTTTCCCTCTGACCTTTCCTGTAACTATATCTTTGTTTTCTCCATTGCTCAAAGGTCACAGGAAATGGCTAGAGTATTTTGGGAGAGGGACCCTAGACTTATTCCTCAGTCCTTCCTAGTCAGCATGCCGTGCTCTGGAGCTTTTCCTCTTTATCTCCCCTCCCCGTATTGGAATTTAACTCTCCCAGATATCAGTTCTCTCCCTATTAAACATCTTACACATTAAACACCTCAGAGTTGGCTGACTCATCTCAGAGTCAGAGTATATCTAGGGTACACTCTGTGAGGCTAGTATAAACATTATGTCCGTGTTACGGATGAGTAAACTGAGAGCGAGATTAAATTACCTGCCCAAGGTCCTGTAGTGAATAGAGAACCAGGATTTGAACCCAGAAGGTTTGACTTCAGAGCCTATAACCATGAGAGTATCACTGCCAAACCAAGGCTAAGAGATGGAGTGTTGTTGGATAAGTTAAAAACAAGGATCAGTGTTTTGATTCTACGTCAGGAAACTTTTGGACAGCTCTTGGGACCCAAACCTCTGAAGAGGAGGGAAAGAAAGCAGGATTGGGCAGAGAGAGAAATTGAGCTGCAATGAAGTTCCAACACAGGTCTCAGCCTCTGGGGATCTCGGGAGCTGAAGTGGTCCTTTTGTTGGGGTGATGGGCCTGAGCCTTTATCCCCCTACAGCAAGCAGTCACTGGAGGCAGGCCGCCCTGTGAAGGAGATCTGACCTAAGGGCCATCTTCTGCAGCCTCCCAGCAGCGGGGAGATAAGTTCTTCATTCCTGAAGGGAGATCTTGGGGGAACATCACAGCATTCACTCCAGCGTTGTTCTAAAGTGACCACATCCCAGTGAATAACCTAGAGACGCTTGCCCCCAAAGACTGCTTGATCAGTACGATCCAGCCAGGTAAACAGTGCTTGTAACAAGAGAGAGCATTGCTTGTGTTGTCGGTGAATTTGCTAGCAGTGATATGGAATGCCCAAGCATGCTGAGGAGACCACAGGAGAAAAAATATCCTACCCTGCAAACTAACGATGCCCACAGGCTGATGGGCCCGCGTGAAACACCTGCTACTAAAGCATAATCCAATTGTTTAACTATTAGTGATCTAGCCTCTCCCTAAATAACACCTAACTTTTCAAATAAGAAAGATGATTCAAATGAACAGTAAAATTTTAAGATGTTTATACAACCAAACAGTTAAGCAAGAAATTATACCAAAAGTTTACAATTTCTTTCAGAAGGTAGATACAGAGGGAATACTCCCTAGCTCATTCTATGAGGCCAGCATTATCCTAATATTAAAAACAGGCAAAAGGATGGACATATTTGAAACTCGGACTTGGGGGGGAGGAGGGGTAAGGGAAACATATGTAACCTAAACATCTGTACCCCCATAATATGCTGAAATTAAAAAAAAAACAGGCAGACATTTAAGGCAAAGAAAAATATAGACTTATATCCCTTATGAAAATAGATGTAAACCTCCTCAACAACATATTGACAGGTAAAATCCAACAATACATAAAGAGAATTATATACCATGACCAAGTGGGATTTACCCCAGGTACACAAGCTGGTTCAACATTTAAAAATAAGTAAATGTTATAACACCACATCAACAGGCTAAAAAAGAAAAATCACATGATCATATCAATAGATGCAGAAAAAGCTTTTGACAAAATCTAACACCAATTCACCACAAAACTCTTGGTAAACTGAGACATAACTTCCTCATATTGATAAAGAATATCTTCAAAACCCTATAGCTAACATCATACTTAATGGTGAAAAACTAGAAGCTTTACCACTAAGATCAGAAACAAGGAAAGGATGTCCCTTCTCACCATCCCTTTTCAACATCACGGTGGAAGTCCTCGCTAATGCAGTGAAATAAGAATATGAAATTAAAGTATACAGATTGGAAAGTAAGAAACAAAATTACCTTTGTTCACAGATGACATGACTGTCTATACAGAAAATCCAAACAAATCAACAAAATATCTCTCAAAACTAATAAGTGCTTATAACAAAGTTGCAGGATACAAGGCTAATATACAAAAGTTAATTGCCTTCCTATATTCCAGCAATGAACAAGTAGAATATGAAATTAAAAACACAGTACCATTTACATTAATGCCTAAAGAAATAAAATACTTAGGTATAAATCTAACAAAATATGTATAAGATTAATATGAGGAAAACTATAAAATTCTCCTTAATTTTATAGTTATGGAACATGGTATATTCCATGTTCTTGGAAAGGAAAGCTCAATATTATAAAGATGTCAGTTCTTTCCAACTAGATTTTTAGAGTCAATACAATCTCAACCAAAATCTCATCAAGTTATTTTGTGGACATCAACAAAGTGAATCTACAGTTTATATTGAGAGGCAAAAGACTCAGAATAGTCAACACAATATTGAAGGAGAATAACAAAGTTGGAGGACTGACACTACTTGACATTAAGACTTACTGTAAAGCTATAGTAATCAGGACAGTGTGATATTGATGAAAGAATAGACAAATAAATCAGTAGAACATAATAGAGAGCCCATAAATAGACCCACATAACTATAGTCAGCTGATCATTGACACAGGAACAAAGTAATACAATGAGCAAAGACAGTCTTTTCAACAAATGGTGCTGGAACGTCTGGACATCCATATGCAAAAAAAAAAAAAGAATCCAGACAAAAATCTTACATCTTTCACAAAAATTAACTCAAAATGGGTCATAGGCCTAAATGCAAAACACAAAACTATAAAACTACTAGAAAATAACATAGGAGAAAACCTAGATGACCTTGGGTATGGAGATGACTTTTTAGAGACCTAATACTTTTTAGATATATAGACTTTGTTAAAATGGAAATTTTTTGCTCTGAAAAAGACAACATCAAGAGAATCAGAAAATATTTGCAAAAGACACATTTGATAAAGAACTGTTAGCAAAGAACTCTTAAAACTCAACAATAAGAGAACAAACAACCCAATTTACAAACAAACCAAAGATCTTAATAGACACCCCACCAAAGAAGACAGACATACAGATGGCAAATAAGATTTTGAAAAGATGCCCAATATATGTCATCAGGGAAATTCAAATTTTAACAACCAGATATGACCACACACCTATTAGAATGGCCTAAAATCCACAACACAGACAACACCAAATGCTGGTGAGGATGTAGAGCAACAGAAACTCTTATTCACTACTGGTAGAAACGCAAAATGGTACAGCCCCTTTAGCCAACAGCTTGGCAGTTTCTACAAAACTAAACATACTCTTACTGTAGGATCTAGCAATTGTGCTTCTTGTTGTCTACCCGAAGGAGGTGAAAACTTACGTTTATGCAAAACCCTACACACAGATGTTTATAGTGGCTTTATTCATAATCACCCAAACTTGGAAGCAACCAAGATGTCCTTTAGTAGGTAAATGGATAAACTGTGATACATCCAGACAATGAAATATTATCTAATGCTAAAAAGAAATGAACTATCAAGCCATGAAAATACATGGAGGGAACTTAAATGCATATTACTAAGTGAAAGAAGTCAATCTGAACACTACATACTGTATGTTTCCAACTATATGGCATTCAGAAAGAGGCAAAACTAGGTAGACAGTAAAAATATCAGTGGTTGCCAGGGGTCTGGGATGATGGGGAGAGGAATAAGTAGGCGGAATACAGGATTTTAAAGGAAGTGAAAATATTCTGCATGATACTACAGTGCTGGATACATGTCATCATACATTTGTCCAAACCCACAGAATGAATAACACTAAGAGTGAACCCTAATGTAAGCTATGGACTTTGGGTGATTATAATGTGTCAGTGAAGGTTCATCATTCATAACAAATACACCATTCTGGTGGGGGATGTTGATATTGGAGGGAGCTGTGCATATGCATGTGTAGGGGCAGGGGATATGTGGGAAATCTCTGTATCTTCCCCTCAGTTTTGCGGTGAACCTAAAATCGCTCTAAAAAATAGTCTTTTAAAATATGCTGCAGCCAAACAGCAATACACACACACATACACACACACACATAAATGCATACACATATACACATATATACTATTTAATTTTTTCACTGTCAGCTCTCAGTTAGTCATCCCAATGAGCTACAGATTGATCTAGTGTGTGCTTTCGAGGTTAAACCTCAGGATACATATCCCAGCTGCCCCACTCCCTTGGTAAATAAAGAAGAGCAAGTTCTCTTGATACCTGAAATGGTGGTTTAAATATGAAATAAAATGCTATTTAAATATTTATTTGTCTTATTTTCCAGGACTCTTTTAAACATCTGGTTCTTTTGTTCACTATTGGGAATAAGAGTTCCAGCTAACAGAGCAGGATTTTGTAAACAGATATATCATTTTTGGTGAAAGCAGCCCTGGAGGCCCTGAAGGACTATATCCCAGTGGGCATGAACCTGATGTATGGTTTGTTGAATGGAGCTGGATTATAGGCTGCTCGCTGATTCTGGACACAAAAGCACACAGAACCCCAAGTCCTGACACAGAGGCTCCAGAACAGCTAGACTTTTGCAGTGATGGTGAGGATTTTTGGGGCAGGGGATGTGTATGGTTGTAGGGAAGCTGGGCAGTCCACCAAGGGGGAGTTTTTGACCACAAGGAGAGGCACTAGATGGAGGTAGCTTCTGGAGTCATTGCTACTGTTCTTGGAATTGTGGTCAAATTGGCATCTAGGGAGGATGCAATTAAATCAGACACATTGACAAAGTAAATTAAGATTATAAATAAAAAGGTTTATCTAAAATATATATAAAAATATTTATAACCTGCTTCAGTAGATGCTGTGATCCTTCTTAAGAAAGGATTTGTTGTCCAGCCCCTGGGAATATGGTCAGCAGATGGCCTTTAGCTCTCAGCACATTTACAGATTGCCTCAGTGGCAGACAGCTGCCCTGTCCCAGGTCACAGCCCTTCCTGGGGCAGGCCACATGCAACAATTAAATGATGTGGGGATATCTGCCATCTCTGTCCAATTTGGTGCAACCAGAAACAGCTATTCTAGCTCCACAGCTCCCTATGGAGTTGGCCAAGGCTGTCCTTGAGACCGCATTACTGTTGACTTCCAACTCTTCCCACTCCTACTTCTAGGAAGTGTTTACTTCCTGGGAAACCCAACCTATGACAGGAGCTAATACAGCACTCAGGAAAGGCCAAATTCCTTTTGGTCACTTTCCAGCCAATGTCAGAATCCCTTTTTAACACTATTAGCTGGCACCATCTCCATTTACCACCCATCTTTGGATCACTGAGAAAACAAGTGCTTCCTGAAAAGTTGAAATTGATATTCCAGTCACTTTCAGTCTTTATGACATGTTCTTCTTCTTGCAATTATAAAGCATAAGTTGACTTCTGATTCCAAAGCAACCCTTTCTCATACCTATTATGTAGGGTTTTTAGTTCAAATGTCTTCATAGCCTTCAATTCTTCTCTGGAGGCCAAGATTTGAAAACCTTTCAATATTCTGGATGTTATTTCTGAACACATTCTAGTTGTTCAAACCTTTCATACTATGGGATACCCATAAAGAAAGGACTTTCTCTCTGTAAGGTATGAACATCATAGAGAGTAGTAAGACTATCATTCGTTTTGTAAGGATAGTTTCAGTATGGTAGCCTTGGATAGCATTGGCTATATTAGCAATCACATCAAAATATTTACTCATATTGAGCTCATGACGTTGTTAGAGTAAAGGAAAAAATAAGTGGGACTACATTAAAATTTAAAACTTTTGCTTGTCAAAAGAATGAAAAAGCATGCATCAGAATGGGACAAGGTTGGGGCAAAATATAAATCTGTATCTACTATATATATAAAAAAAACCCTGCAGATAAATTTTGGAAAAGACAGACTCCCCAGTAGAAATATGTACAAAGGACTTCAACAGACATTTCACAGAAGATTAAATCAAAAAGTCAACAACCATATGAAAAGTATCTCACCTTCATTAGTCATTAGGGAAATGAAAATTAAAACCCCACAGTGAGATACCACTACACGTCCATCAGGATAACTAAAACAAAAAACAGAAAACACTAGGTATTGTTGATGATGTCAAACAATGCTTGTATATTGCTAGTATAGTGTAATTATTTGAGGGAACTGAAAATATATATATATATATAAACCCTGTAATCCAGCAACACCTCTGAAAGGTATTTATCCAACAGAAATGCTTACATATGTTCATCAAAAGACATATAGGAGAATATTTATAGAGGCACCACTCATAATAGACAAAACATGAAAACAACTCAATTAGCTATCCACAGTACAATAGATAAATAAATTATAAATACATAGTCATACAGTGAGATACCATATGGCCATTAAAATGAACAATTGCCATACACACCACAGAAGGGATGAATCTTACAAGCATCATATTGAATGAGAGAAGCTAGTTTTTTTAAAGTACATGCTGTATAATTCCAATGACATATATATATATATATATATATATATATATATATATATAAAAAAAATAGTGAAAACAAACACCATATGCTAAGGATGGTCAAGCAGAAAGACAGTAGCCTGGGTCCTTAGTGACATTTTGCAGCTGCCACCCCACTCTCTTCTTGCACAACTACTCGACACCATTCTGTCATAGAGAAATAAACCCTTAATTAGTTAAGCCACTCTCTATCCAGTTTTCTATAGCTTGCACCCAAATGTAATGCTACCTGATAAAATTCTTAATTGCTACTTAAAATGTATTTGGAAATATTGTATTATAATGAAGGACTGAAAATAAAAGCTATTACTGCAAGTATAGCCTGGAAATAAAAGCCAAAACATTAAAAAAAATAGTTATGAGGGGCACTGGTTGGAAAATTGATGAAATTTGAATATGGACTGTAGATTAGGTAATGGTATAGTATCAATGCCAAACTTTCTGATTTAGGTCATTGTACTGGTTATGTAAGAGAATATCTGTGTATTCAGAAAATACACACAAAAGTATGTGGGAGTAAAAAGCACAGTTGCCCTCTACACTTGGTAACAACTTAATTTTAAGTGGTTCAGAAAAAAAATACATGTACATACGTATGCATGCATATGTACATATATATACATACAAACACATGTATGTCATAGGGATAATTATAAAACAAAGGACGCAAATTATAAACCATTATCTGGCGGGTACGTAAGAGTTCCTTATACTATTCTTGTAACTCTTTTGTAAATTTGTAATTATATACAAATAAATAGTTTAAAAAGTTAAAAAAATACGTAAAACTAATTTACAGTGTTAGAAATCAGGGTACTCTTTGAGGGGAGCTAGTTTCTGGAACAAAGTTCAAGAGGGGCTTCTAAATGTTAACAAAAATATTCTGTTTCTTGACCCAGGTGCTGGTTACATTAGGGTGTCCACTTTGGGAAAATTCAGTGAGCTATATTATTTATTACTTATGCGTTTTTCTGTAATATTTTAATAGAAAGGATTATTTCAAAATCAACTTGTAGGATACATATTTGCTATTTAATTGTAGTGAGTCTAGGTTCATTTTAGAGCGTGATTGCTGTTTTATAGCAATGGCTGCACCAGGTTGTTGCTCCTTTGTGTTTCTTTCATATAAATATTGATTTCATTAACAAGCATAATGCACATAAGTGCATACGGAGGGCAACTATATTGCACAACTCCAGAAAGCATGATTCACTGTTTTTATACAGCTTCGTTGAAGCATAATTGACATACAGAAAGTTTCCCATATTTAAAATATGCAATTTGAGAAGTTTTGATATATGTATATACAGTCATGCATCAATTAAAGACAGAAATACATTCTGAAAAATGCGTCCTCAGGTGATTTCATCATTGTGCAAACATCCTAAAGTGTACTACCTAAACCTAGATGGAATAGCCTAGATTATATGGTATAGCCTGTTGCTCCTAGACTACAAACCTGTTTCTGTACCGAATAGTGTAAGGAAACGTAACACAATATATTTGTGTATTTGTGCAAGAGGATTTTTTTTCAGCTCCATTATAATCTATGCTACTGCTATGGCATATGTGTTTCATCATTGACCAAACATCTTTATGTGGTGCATGACTGTATTTGTAAAATTATCAACACAGTTAAGATGGTGAACACATGCATTACTCTCAGAAGTTTCCTTGTGCCACTTTGTAATCTCTCCATTCTGTTCCTCCATCCTCATATGATATATACTCTTTGTTTGGCTTCTTTTATTTTGAGATTGATATATATGGTTGTGTGTATCAGTAGCTCCTTCCTTTTGATTTCTGAGTGGTATTCCATTGAATGGATATATCACAATTTGTGTATCTGTTCACTTCTTGATGGACACTTGTGTTGTTGTCAATTTGTCATAATCACAAATAAACCTGTCTTTGAACATTCATTCAAAAGTCTTCGTGTAGATACATGTGCTTTCCTTTCTCTTGGATAAATGCCCAGAAGTGAAATGTCTAGATCATATGGTAGGCATATTTTTAACACTTGTTTGTAACTTGTTTGAAAGCATTTTACAACAACAGCCATCACCAACAGCCATCATAAGTGAAGGTGATATAATTTACACCTTTATCTTTAGAATAATTGATCCTCTCCTTCTGAGAGGCACTCTTTTGCCCTCTGATTATCTGATTTACCTTCCTTAGGAGAAAGTGTCAAATAAAAAATATTTTCTACTGATTAACTATCTTGTAGGTAAATCCATTTCCCTGCAGAAACTGAGGCTGTCTCCTTTGTAGTGAATTGTAAATGCAGAGACATCTCTGGATTGGAAGTGTTTAACATCTGAATCTGCCTGTTTTCAGGTTCCATATTCTCTGGAAGAGTAATTACATTCCATCCTCTTGTTAATTTTATTTTATTTTTTATTTTAATTTTTATTTCAATTTTACTAAAAATAATTTCCCTCTTCACAGCATTTTACCCCCAATTTTTTGATAAAACAGAAAGGGATAACAAAAGAAGACTGGGCAATATTTCAAATGCCTTCTTTATCATGTTTTCCCAGGTTTTCACACTTGCTTACTGACCAGAAAGTAACTACAAAAGTTTCATAACTCTGGAAGATGTGGTGACTGCACCTGTATATACAGATCTAACTCATTTTGGCCTCCAACACCTGGATGATAGGAACAGCATGTGTACAGCTTCAAGGACAGGAGACACTTCCATCTCCAGATGCGCACAGCTGGACAACCTATTCTGTGGGCAGGACAGAATAATTTTGAGTGACTCCAAATTATTTCAGGCAGAAAGGGAGAATGGAAAATATAATGAGGTAGATGCTGGGATTTGTATGTAGACTGGGAAGGAATGTGGTCATCTAGGAGATTGAATCCAGAACTCATGTTCAAAACATTGGTGACAACCAGCAGAAGTTATCACTCAGGGGAACAGGGCTTAAGGGCAAAGTACATAGGGTGGAACTCACAGGATGTTTTCATACAAATGAAATCAAGTTAAAATCAAAAGCAACGATGATTTTTATAGGGAAAAGGAGGAATGCAAAATTTGCCTAAGTGATGTCTTTTATCTAATTACCATGAAATAAGTGTGTCTGCTCCTCACCAGGAATAATACTTTATCTGCTCTCTAGATCTCATCCCACCCCTTTACATTCTATTTTCTTTTTGTATTTAACATCTTTGTGATATTTAATTCACATACCATAAAATTCAACCATTTAAACTATGCAATAAGATGTTTTACTATATACACACAGCTTTGCAAACATCAGCACAATCCAATTTTAGAATATTTTATAAAGTTTTTTTTTTTAAAAAAAATATACCTATTTCTGATCACTTCCCATTTCTTTCTCTCCCCAGCAACAACTAGTCTATAATACTTTCCGTCTGGTAAAATAGGTAAAAGGATTTACCTATTCTGGACTTTCCTATAAATGGAATCCTACAATACATGGTGTGACAAGCTTCTTTCATTTAGCATAACATTTTTAAGATTCACTGATGTTGTGTCATGTATCAGTCATTATTTTTATTGATAAATAATAGCCCATTATGTGAATATACCATATTTTCTTTATACATTCAGCAGCTGATGAAAAATGGGTGATTTCCACATTTGGGCTATTATGAATAATACTTCTATGAATACTTGTGCACAAGTTTTTGTGTAGATGTATTTTTTTTTCTCTTGAGTATATACTTAGGAATATACTGGGTCATATGGTAACTCTCAGAAATGCCAAATTGTTTTTAAGAGTGGCTATACCATATTACATTCCCACGAGCAGTGTATTTCTCCACATTCTTTCTGACACTTGTTATTGTCTGTCTTTTTTTATTCTGCCATCCTAATCAGTGACAAGTGAGATTTCCATGTGGGTTTGATTTGCATTTTTCTAATGACTAATGATGTTGAGCACCTTTTCATGTCTTTACTGGTCATTTGAATATCTTCTTTGAAGTAATAAATATGGAGGATGAAAGGCATTATTTAACTCTTGATATATACTGAAAACAAGGAACAATAAAAGATTTTTTAAAAACCAACTTCATCTTCAATGAAATAAGAAAAAGAACACTGCCAAAAATGAAAACTACAAAGCAGATATATACCCAATCAGTGCTACTTGGATCCTAAGGCAGAACGGTGTTACGGCTGACACAAAACCTCTCAGACACCAACCAGGAAACAGGTTTCTTGCTTAATGTGGCACAATATTGCAAGGCCTGTCTAGTAGTTTTTTGTTAGTAATGCAATTAAGCTCTGTGGACTGGGCATGGGAAAAGGCAGATGATGTCCCTCAAGAGACCCAACATGAAACCAAAGCACAGCGAGAGCAGTAAAGTTGAAGGAGAAATAGGAATGCCATTTCTAATTGTCTATGACCTATCCTGGGAGCCTAGGGAGACTTTTGGAGATGAAGCCTAGCCAAGGAAAAGGGAAAGTCATCCCTAGGTTACAGCACAGAGAGTGTGACTGAATGGGTACCACTGTGACTACACAGAAATTGAGAGGGCTGTGCACCTCAGCCAAAGATAAAAAAAGATGTTCAAAAAAATAAATCCAAACAGGAAATTTCAGGCTGTTCTACCTTCCTGTCTACCCCTGAGACACACTAGAAAATAACCTGACCTTTTCAAAGGTAAGTAATATGGAGAAAAGAACCAGCTATGGACTTATGAATAAAAACCACAAAGCAAAATGAGGAAAGGAATATCAGCAAAAGACAGAGGAGGCAAACACAGTCAAAGAGATACTATTTAAAAAATCAAACAAACAGATTTGCATACTAGAACACATTATAAATGCAATCTAAAAAGTGAAGAATGGTACAGAATATAGATTCAGATATTCAAGTAACAGGAGGAAGTAAAAAGCAAGACTTCCAAAAAGAATCAAAAAGAAAGAAAGAAATAGAAGACTTTTAATAATGGCCATTCTGACAGGGTTAAGGTGATATTTCATTGTGGTCTTAATTTGCATTTCCCTGATGATTAGAGATGTTGAGTATTTTTTTCATATGTTTTTTGGCCAATTGTCTATCTTTCTTTGAAAAACTTCTGTTCGTGTCTTTTGCCCACTTTTTGATGGGGTCGTTTGTTTTTTTCTTGCTGATTTGTTTGAGTTCTTTCTCGATTCTGGATATTAGCACTTTGTCAGATATATCGTTTGGAAATATTTTCTCCCATTCTGCAGGTTGTCTATTTACTCTGTTGATTATTTCCTTTGCTGTGCAGAAGCTTTGCAGAGAGAAAGGAATGCTTATACACTGTTGGTAGGACTGAAAATTAGTTCAACCTCTATGGAAAATAGCATGGAGATTCCTCAAAGAAATAAATGTAGACTTACCATTCAACCCAGCAATCCCACTACAAGATCTCTATCCAGAAAAAAAGAAGTCATTTTATCAAAAAGACCCCTGCACTCATATGTTTATTGCAGCACAATTCACAGTTGCAGAGATGAGGAATCCACCTACGCCCCCATCAATACATGAGTGAAGAAAGAAAATCTGGTGTATATATATACCATGGAGTACTACATAGCCATAAAACAGAATGAAATAATGTCTTTTGCAGCAACAGGGATGGAACTGGAGACCATTATCCTAAGTGAAGTATCTCAGAAATGGAAAAACAAACATCACATGTGCTCACTACTATGTAGGAGCTAAATGATGGATACACACAGGCACAGACAGCTATAAAGGACATTGGAAGCAAAGGGGGAGAATGGAACAGGGTTAAGGGATAAAACCTTACCTAACAAGTACAATGAACACTATTCTGGTGGTGGGCACACTAAAACCCCTGACTTAAGCATTATACAAGGTATCCATATAACAAAAACATTTGTATCCCCTTAATAGTTTGAAATTTTTTTTAAAAAAGAAACAGAAAGAAGAGGAGAAAATGGAGGAATGAGAATTTCCATAGATCTGTTCCCCAGACAAACAACCATAACTGGTGAAAATTATGTTTTTTTTTTTAAGTGTGATGTCTTTGAAAATTGTCCTAAGGGCATACAGAAAACAAAGAAACATTTTAAAAAATCTCCTAAATCTTAGTAAGAATACAGAGTTTGTGGCACTTGAGTCATGATGTGCTCTCTCCCTCCGCACCCAAGTTCAGCATGACAGATGCTTCACTCCAGTTCCCAGTGAAGGGTTACTCTATCTTCCCAGTAGGTAGGGGCAGACTACCAGTATTTTGAATCCCCTCCCAGTTTCATGTTGCTGAATTTCATGTTAGTGCAGCCAAGAGGTCAGGCAGTCCCCACGTCCATTCAGGCCCCATTCATAGGGCAGAGGTCCTGCCCCAGATGCATCACGCTGAGACTATAAGGCCCTGATTACCCTATCCCAGTTCACTCATAGGGTAGATGTTCCACACTGGGAGAAATAAGCTAAGAAGACCAAAGGCCTTTTTCGTTGCTGGTAAATTATGAATTCACTCCAAGAGGAGAAAGAGATACTGTCCTACCACCTGCTCTGGAACAATGGCTCAGAGATTTTGCCTAGGGGGAGAGGCAGGTTATAAGAATAGAGAGTTTCTAACCTCCCCTCAAAGAAACTGACTTTATTTGAAACAGATTATGAGGAAGTTCAAGGGCACTCGTAAAAACAGTGGCAATTTTGGTAGTGAATAATTAAGAGTCTGGTAGCTCCATGAGAGCAATAAGCAAAACCAGAGGCCAGAAAGATTACCAGAGAGAACCAGGGAAAGAAACATCCAAGAAGTGTCCTCTTGTGGTAAAAGCAAACCTCAAAGATTGACCTAAAACCTAACCCTGCAATGGGGTTCAAATTCAATTGGATGAGACTGTAATTTATATCCCAAGGCATGGTTGAAAACAGAGCAATCTGATGGCAATTAGAGATGCCTAACAGCTGGGTATGATAGCAATAAAGGCAGATAGCTTGACAGAGAGATCAAGGAAAGAGACAGTCAAGAACAGCCCTGGTAAAACCACTGTCACCAGAGAGTGACTGTGTGCACACCCAAGTCTGTGCCCTCTGCAGAGCAATATCAGAGGCTTCACACTGGGGGAGGGAAAAATAGGCTCCACTAAAATAATCCAGCCAAGTCATTAAACAAATAAATAAGCAAACAACAACAACAATTACAACATGCCCTGGAGGGGGAATCAATATTCAGAGTTGCTAAAACATATTATCTAAAATTCCAAGTTTTTGACAACAATAAAAAAAATAAGACATGCAAAGAAACAGGAAAGTATGACCGACATACTGGGGGAAAAAAAAAGCAGGCCACAGAAACTGTATGTGAAAGGGCCCAGATAAATGCATTAACAAAGCCTTCAAAAAAGCCATTATAAATATGTTATATAAAACATTACAACGATGAAATCCACACTTAAGGCAAGAAAAAGTACCCAAAAAAACATAATTTTTAAAAAACTATGGACTACAGGACAAGCTTCATGAAATCACATAAAATAAAGATAAAAGGACAAAGATTTTAAAATAGTAGAAGTAGAAGACAGACAGAGGGCATAGAACACATATGTAATTGAATTTCCTAAAGAAGAGAATAAGAAAAAATCAAACAAAAAAATGATAAAAGATATAATAGAAGAAAACTTGCTGAAAGAAAGATATGAATCTGCTGCTTTAAAAAAAAAAAACTTTGTTCCGGGGGTGGGGCTGGGGTGTGGGGGAAACAACATGTGAAATTACCAAACTTAAAGGAAAATAAAATGATTATATGCACAACGCATTCTCTAAGCCCGGTGAAAGGAAAATTTAGTTTAACAGGAAGATATTACTCATAAAACCCTTCAATTTAAATTTTAAAAATAATTTCTAAATAACTTAGGGTAAAGAAGAAACCAAAACTGAATTTCCAGGTACTGGCAAAAAAATAGACATATAGATCACTTGAATAGAATTAAGAGTCTAGAGGTAAATTCATATTTCTATAGTCAAATGAATTTTGACAAGAGTGTCAAGGTCATTCAATGGGGCAACACTAGTCTCTTTAAAAAATAGTGCTGGGACAACTAGATAACCATATGCAAAAGAGTGAAGTCAGATCCCTATGTCATATTCTATATGAAAATTAACTTGAAATGGATTTTGATCTTAAATATAAGAGCTAAAGCTATAAAACTCTTAGCAGAAAACACAATGGTAAGTCTTCAAAACCTTGGATCTGGCAATGGTTTCTTAGATATGACCTCAAAGGCACAAGCAACAAAAGAAAAAATAAATTGGACTTCATCAAAGTAAAAACTTTTGTACATCAAATGACATTATGAAGAAAGTGAAAAGACAACCACAGGATGGGAGAAAACATTTGCAAATCATACAGGATCTAGTATCCAAAAAACATTAAGAAGTCTTACAACTCAACACCACCACAAGACAACAACCTAATTTAAAAATGGGCAAAGGACTTGAATGACATTTCTTCAAGGAATATATATACAAGTGGCAAATTCGTACATGAAAAGATACACAGCATCACCAGTCATTAAGGAAAGGCAAATCAAAACCACAATAAGATACATTACTCTGACTAGGATGGCTACAATAAGTTAAAAAATGGAAAATAAGTGTTGATAAGGATGTGGAGAAAATATTAATAGAACACTGGAGGGCATATAAAATGGCACACCCACTGCAAAAACCAGTTAGTGGTTCCTCAATAAGTTAAACATAGAATCATCTTATGACTCAGCAATTCTACTTCAAAAGAATTGAAAACAGGTGTTCAAACAAAAACTGGTACATGAATATTCAAAGCCCTCCTATTCAAAAGAATATTCACAAGGGCCAAATGATGGAAACAAGTTTCTTCATCCCAGTTTCTTTGTCTACAAAATTAGACAGTTGGACTAGTTTGTAAAAAGGGTTCTTTCCAAAACTAGCTTTTGTCATCCTCTAAATTAGCACCATTGCCATTAAAGGCATTCTTTTTTTCCTTTTCTTTAAGAAGTGAGATTACCTCACACAGGGGTTTCACTTTATGTTCTCAACCTCAAAGAGACATTGGAGGTGTGGGCAGATTGGAAATATGGATCTCATCCATTGTTAGGCAATCACTGGCAAAGTAGTTGGTAATTTTTCACATATGGTCTCCTCTCTTGGCCTTAGGCAAGTCCTTCAATCTCTCTCTCTCTCTCTCTCTCTCTCTCTCTCTTCCGCCCCTCTGTCTCTCTCTCTCTTTTTCTCTCTCATGCATAGGTAGGTAGATAGATAGGTAGGAAATTCAGGCTATAAGCACTATATCAGCAGTCACTACAACTTGAAAACCTCAGGTATTATATAAGAGGAAACTTGCCTTCTCTTCTCAATACTTTTCCTTAATCTCTAATTGCTTGAATATAAAGGGAATAACACATGAGTTCTGACTTGAATGGTGAAAAATCACTGTGGTCTGGTTTATGCACTGACAACAGAGAAATGCAAAGGGGAAGACTGATAAGGGAACAAACACATTTTAGCTGTGATCAGAAAGTTCATTTTCACCAATTCCACCTCATTATGTTGCTCCCCACGGGCTGCAGATCTTTTAATGCAACAAACATGTAGCCTGGTACAAAGGTAGTCTTGATTTTGGCACAAGAGACCATTTGCCTCTATTTCATCCACAGAGTAGCAAAATCTAAACAAAAGGTCGTCTTTGGTCAAACACAGAATGTTCACTTTTGCTGTCTCGCAGGAAAATGACCTAGTTTGTATTTGTGACAAAGCTGTGCAAAGAGCTTTGTCGCTTCCCTGCTTTTACTTTTCAAAAGCTCCCTGACACTCACCAAACTCCACAATAGCTCTCAGTTCCAACCCGTTAATTCTGAGACAACTTTACAAAGCCACATGCAGAAGACAGAAAACAACAATCCAAGTCTCCCCTTTGCTCTGCGGACAAAATAGAATCATCTCCAGGGGTAGAAAAACCACATGAACTCAGACTGCTCAAATGATCCAGTGCATCCCAGACAACCTGAAACCAACAAGCATAATGCAACACTGGTTATTTATGAGACACAGTCAGCTAAAAAAAAAAAAAAAAAGGAAAGAAAGAAAGAAAAAGTAAAAGAAACCTAGAGTTCATAAGAAAAAGCCTGCACACCAATGCTGGTCGCAGCCCCGCGCTTGGTTCGGCAATGTTCTTGTGCATTGTTTTGTGCTGAATGCGCACAGCTCTCGGGGCTTTTCATCGGCTCTTAAATCCACTGCTGCTCAAGCATGAAATATCTTTGGATTCCATTAAAAAAAAATAAATGTGCTAACAAGCTGTTAAACCACATTTTACAACAAACGCATCAAACTGATGACTTAGCTTCAAAAATATGAACTAACCGAAATAATAAAGGCTTTGTAGAACTTGGATAAATGAAGTGATTACCTCACAGTGAGGGAAATCTGTGGGGCACATCACTATGTAATCAAAAAAATAAGTTCCCAGTCCTCAGAGGAACATTCAAAATACTCTGTTTTTGCCTCCCAACAGTCCTGAGCTGAAAAGGTTTGGACATCGGGAAAAACAACACAGGTACAAAAAAAGAAGCAGGCGCAGGGGTCGGGGGGCGTGTAAGAAAGAAAGAAATTCAGTCTGTTCTTTGATTAACAAGACTTCTTGCTGGACTTAAGTACAAACAGCTGCCTAGACTCCAACAGCCAAGCCTAAATCTAAACACTCCACTGTTTACATAACCCAAACTTAATCAAGCGACCATCTAATCCACCAATTTAAAGTATCCCTAAGAGTTTCAATGTAATGTTGGTTTTCTCACAAGCCAGTCCGTCAACAAGCTGTTTCAAAACGCCAATGATTACAGTTCAATTTCTAGCCTTGCGGCATCTCCTGCATGATCAGGCTGCAGGGATGTTTAGGGGAGAATAGATAGATGATTTGGGGTCATAAACTATTTCCTGTTATTTTTCTGTTGGCATAGTGCACAGTATTTGTTTATTAAATACAGAATCCAGGTGGTATTTGTAAAAACGTTTGGTTCAATAAGGCATAGTATTATAGCAATATGGTTACTAATAAGGAAATACATTTCTTTGTCAGAAACTTGACAACTACAGGTAAAAAATACTATAGGAGGAGATGTGCTCTGAGATGACCAAGAAAGGTAATTTTCATGAGAAAAAAAAATGAGAAAAGAGAACTTGTCAGGATAAAGATACTAGAAAAAGGAAAATGCTCATGAACGTTAACTGAGGCTAAAAAGTCAAATCAACAGAGATCATAATGAAAGAAGTCATCTGGTCCTCAGTGTGGTAGCATCAACATGGAATGATGGAACTATGAGATGTACCCCATCTAAAGAAGGCACATGCTCTCTAAGTCAATCTATCTTTTAAAAATTATACCTGTATTGAGATATAATTCACATATTATGTAATTCACAACTTTACAGTATACAGTTAAATTATTTTTAGTGTAGTCACAGATTTATGGAACCATTACCACAATCACTTTGAGTGCATTCTTGTCCCCCAAAAGAAACCATGAACCCTTTAGCAGTCACTCTCCATTTCCCCCTCCAAACAGCCAGCCCTGGGAAACCATTACCATTAATCCACTTTTTATCTGTACAGATTTGCCTATTCTGGATATTTCATATAAACGGAATCATATAATATCTGGTATTTTGTGATTGGTTTCTTTCATGTAGCATAATGTTTTCAAGGATTCCAACTCATTTTTGCCACAAATGTGGGCCCGATGTGGCCAGATATTCCAAATTTTAGAAGAAGTTGGAAATAGGGACTCTTATGTGAAATTCTCCAATGTTTAAATATTGGCCACCAATTCAAATTAAATACAAACTGTGCAGGCTTCCCAACAGTAGAGACCAAACAAATATGCCTGGAGGCTGGATTCGTACATGGACCACAATTTTGTTCCCTTTGGGGGTTCATGAAACAGAGGGAGGGAAAAATAAAGAATGAAGCAAGATTAAAGAAAATAGGAAAGGGTCAAACACACCTAGGCAGGAAATGAAGACAGGAAGGTCTGGAGGGAAGAGTCGAGAGAGTTCTCATAGAGCAGAGAGTCTGATTCTGAGTTTGGTAAGCAGCCCAGGGAAAGCTCAACAGACTTCGTGACCCTGCACAGCCTCAGCGAGGCTTGCTCTGACTCTGCCCTGGAAGCAGGCATCTGAGGTGTCAGTGAGGGAGCTCACTTTGTCACACAAATAGGCCCTGAAAGAACTAATTCAGCTCATCTCTAGAGAGAATGAGTCTAGCATTTTTAACAGGATAATCCATTTAGATACTCATTTGTGTTTTCCACCCTCCTCTCTCTCACTCCCCTCTCCTCTCCCTCTGTCACAGGCATAATGCACATACACATAGACACGCACACACACGCACACACACCCCTCAAGTTGGCCAGGGCCTTTCTGTTCTCTTGCCTTGAGGGATGTTGAGGTTTATGTGGCAGCTGAAAAAGGAAGTTCTAGATCATCTTTCTAATTATCCTGGTAAAATTTAAACATTTGAGGTAATAATGCTAGATGTTAAGTAACCAGAAGAGAGAAAACAGTTCCTCAACTAAAGGAGAGGCCAAAGGAGTGGAAGAGGAAAGACCTCCAGGCTGAGAAAAGTGGGGCTAGTGGATGGGTCCCAGGAGCAGCTGATGCCATCCACACACTACAATCATTGTGGGAAGACCTCAGAGGAGAATGGCTGCTTCTCTGGGAAGGCTCGGGCTGGATATTGGGTTACTAATGTGGGTAAAAAATCCTGAAATATATTACAGAAGGAGCAAAAGTTCTGTGAGAGCTTAGCTAGGTGAAGACATGGGCAGCATCTCCATTGCCTGGAGTGGAGGGGGCTCTTGGCTGTACTTCTGGATTAATATACGATTTCCTGGGAAGAATAATTCAATAGTCTGATTCAGGCATACCCTCCTGTCTGTTTCTCAGACAATTGTATTTTTTTTACAAATTGAAGGTTTGTGGCAACCCTGCATTGAGCAAGTCTATCAACACAAATTTTCCAACAGCAACTGCTCACTTCCTGTCTCCACATCATATTTTGGAAATTCTTGCAATATTTCCAACTTTTTTCATCATTATTAT